>SIXB01001118.1:0-46585 GCA_007018985.1 Anopheles bwambae
ATCAACACGATCGGCATGCTGTACATCGTGTACGGTGGGCTGGTCGTGTTTCTCGTCACCGAGCGTCAGTACAAGCGGCACCCGCTGCCGGAGGACGTGATGCTACTGACGCACAGTGCTAGCGTTGGCTCGTCGTAAATGGGCCGGACAGTTTCGACAGTGACAAAATCTGGATCTCTCCCTATGCACACATGCACAGCACAACATTCCAACCCACAAGGTGTACAGATTGGAATCGAATCTAGCGAAGCACCCAATACCCAATCGAAGCATTAAATAGTGTAGCGTTTGACCCATCGAACAGGTGCATTTGTGGCGGAGCCCCGCAAAAGGGTCGCAGAGCACAACCCTTTACTCTTATCCGAGTGTGTATTATTAGTCATTATGAGAAAACGTGTATATGTATGTGTGTATGTGTGTGTATATACTTAGCACAAAGTACTTAGCTAAAGTAGAGCGAGAAACATAAAAGAAGATAAAAGGGACCCCTTAAAAAGGGGAGCTCCGGCAAGCTCAATACCGTTTAACCCTCAATCCCGTATCGAGAAGCAGTACTTTTGCTGCATTTTTATTGCTTCAAACAAGGGCGAAAATAAATAACTGTCCTTTACGTTACATTCGAGAAGCGTTACGTGCGAAATGAAATTCCCAAGCTGCCTTTTGGTTGCACTTTTAAGAGAAATAATAGAACCAAAAATACAAATAGGATTTAATGAGATTAAAGCCTGTTCTGTCCAGTACTTTTCATTATATGATCATGTTTAGGGCTAGTGAAAGACCAACATTTTGAAAATTGGGTTTGAAAACCTCAGATAAGTTGGTGATTAACGATTAAGTGTCGCTTTAAAACAACTAGGGGTTGACTTGTATACCATTCTGACCAATAATTCGTTGTGTAACTACTCATAACATCCAGTACAAGGAAGTTTTGGATGCTTTCTTGGGTTTTTGTTTTGTTGATTTAATTTTGTTTTAGATTAGACTCACGATATTTTTACCATTTTCTTAAAATGTTTAGATTCGTTCCTAACTGTATTGATTGTTTTCCAAAAATAAAATGAATCATTGGTTTCAAAAATCATTTAACGATGCCAAAAAATCGAAGAAATGGTTAAGGAATATGAGGAAAGTGGTTAAAGTTGTGAAAAGCCTTCGAATAATTTTGGGAAACACCTAAAAATCCTTGAAAAACGTTAACAAAACAAGGAAACCTCTTTAATCTCGACAACCATAATAAACGTGCAAACCAAAAATGCTGCTTGGGTTTGAGGCTTACAAGCGTAACGCGTAACGCTTACGCCAACGTAACGTAGAGGGCTACTGTTTTCCCGCAAAAAAGTATAATGTACAACCACCCATCCTTACAATACAGACAAACAGCTAATCTATATTCTAATAAAATCATATTATCAAAACTCAAGCATCAATCGGATGGGCATAATTTTTCCTGGTTCCAGTGGATCACATTACAAATGCTTCTGAACACTTGTGCGGTTAATCCATTTAACTTCCAATGAGAGTGCAAATTTGTTACGGTTGTAACCAGATACTCACAGCCGCTCAACCACAACGATCCTCAGCCGTCTGATACACCATATCAAGCATCTGCCGAGCCAACCGCAACTCGGACGGGCTGTGCAGCGTCGGCGAGTAGAAGTTGGTCCAGCCCTGCTCACTCGCCGGCGGTATCGTAAGCCCTTCCTGGTCGAGCGAATCCTCGTCCCCATCGTCCGGTATGGGGGCGTGTGCACTCCCATCCTCGATGCGCACCGGCAGCAGCTCGATCGTACTATCCGGAAACACGCCCAGCTCGTACAGATACTCGTACAGCGATTGGGACGCTTTGGCGAGCGCGTTCGTCATGTGCAGAAAGCAGGCACGGCTTTGCACAATCTCGGCCCGCTCCTGCAGCGCACTGTACCGGTACGGGCTGAACCAGTACATGAAGCTGTCCCGCGCCCAAAACACAAAGCAACAGTCCCGGCCCACGATCAGCAGCGCGGTACAGGAGGCAAGAAAGTAGTTCACCATCTCCTCGAGGTGTTTGCGCTGCCGGTGTCCTATCGGCGAGGTACGGCACGTTACCGTATACCCACCGATCGTGTAGTTTGGTTCGCTTTTGTCGCGCACAAAGCTCGCCATCCGTTCGGCTGCTTTCCAGTGCGTTTCAACGCGCTTGAAGCAACCGTTCAGTAGCTTATTGTCCCACGAGCGGGGTTTGGTACGATCCTGCTGCGCACGGTCCAGCACGTTCAGCCCAATTTCCAGCGACCGTTCCAGGCTGGGGCGTACCAGATAGATGTTACCGTGCAGGATCGCTTCCAGGGGGGAGAGCAGCTTCATCCCGATGGAGCGTTTCATCTTCCACACGATGCGCACCACATCACCTTCCTCGACCGAGTGCAGCACCACGTTGGAAAGGAAGTACTTGGAGCGTTCGGTGCAACCGTATGTGTCCTGTACGAGGTTCACCATCAGCTGGGGACAGCTGAAGAACATGAGGACCGGTTTGTCCTGCAGGCTCGGGGTGTAGAAGTACCAGCCGGTCAAGAGACGGCGTATGAGGAAGAAGTGTCCGTCACACTTCCACACGGCTGCCTTTCCGCGCTTAATGCGCGATAGTGCCTGATGGATGCTTAGGTGAACGTGATCCGACCGGTCCTGCGGTGTTACGAAGCGTCCCTTTACGAGTGTGCTCGAGAGATGAATGTTGTACGTTTTGTCGTTTCGACGGATTGGGAGCTTGGTTTCCAGTGGGGCTTTGGCGATCGACGACTCCTGGGCCACTATTTCGGAGAACGTTTCTGGTGACCATTTCGGGGGTGACTTCAGGATGGTGAACAGATATGCAACGGCGAGATGTTTCAAGATATCATCACTGGTCGTGGGGTAAACAAAAGCGGGAAAGAGCGTTTAGTTTGGCGTGAAGTTGTTGTAAATGTTCTTTCCCAAGATTACCTGTTGCGGTATGATTTAGTGTACGCTGCTGCTCCCCTTAAGATGCCAACCTGTTGCGGTTCGCAAACGTTCGGTTGCAAGCTTTCCCTCACTCCTGGACTATTGCCAGCGTGTAGTTCCGTTTGACTGGAAACTGAGCAAAAATAAGCATTCGCATCAATCGATCCAAAGATGAAACGTCAGGAAGGGAAGGGTTCGTTACTTACATTCCGGCGGTGGTACACGCACCTGTACCCGATGGCTTTTCTTCTCTACGGTGGGAGCTGCGACATCGGCACTATCCGGTGCTACTTCACTCATAATTTAAATGAGCTAACTTTTTCCCCGATTATTAAAGGGATGATAATTTAGAAGTGAAGGTATAAAATGTGATCTACCCGGAATTTACTGCACAGAACAATTGGACAACTTCGTGTAGCAGAGTTGCGTAGCAAAGCCTACTGACACCGCGCTGGAAAGGGAAATTTGTCATGCGGGGAACCTTACTGAGTGGCTGGTTTTGTGCTTCATTCAGGTCATAGGTTAAGATTATTAAAGGATTTTAATGACTTTTTTTTATTATTTAGCATAAACGAAACGCTAAAATGAAGATTTATCAACACCATGTGGAGCATAGTAGTGATGGGAAAAATAAAAAAAAATGGAATCGCTTCCAAATGACTCCGCCAAAATCGGAAAAGGTTCCGGCCAGAGTCGTCGGAGCCGATCGAAGCCGTTGGAGCCGTCTGGAGCCAGTGGATCCTACCGGAACCGTTGTAACAGTCAGAAGTATTATGCAGGTCTCATCAACGTTTTTAAGCATAATACCGCAGTCCTGGAATTGATTAAGAAATATTCGGGAAGGTGTCCCATGGTCATGAGATAAAGTGTAAAACCCTGTATTGTTGAAAAAAAATCTTCTGTCAAGAAGTTAAAGTCAAGTCAGTCAAAAATCATGAAGAATTTTTTTTTACTCATCAACTCCCATTTTTTATCATACTATATCGCTGATACCGGTGATTTGAAGCGCTTCAGACTAGTGATGTGCTGTATGGAGCGCATCCACGACTCCGATCCGACTCCGACTATTGTTAGTTCGATTCCGCCTCCGGCAAAATGGAACCACTAGATCCGCCCGAAATCGGTGTCGTCCGGAGTCGTCTGGAGTCGAACGACTCCGAACGACTCCGGACGACTCCGACTCCGGACGACTCCGGACGGCTCCGAACGACTCCGACAACTCCGAACGACTCCGAACGACTCCGGACGACTCCGACTCCAAACGACTCCGACGACTCCGAACGACTCCGATCGACTCCGAACGACTCCGGACTACTCCGAACGACTCCGGACTACTCCGACTCCGGACGACTCCGGACGGCCCCGAACGACTCCGGACGGCTCCGAATGACTCCGAACGACTCCGAACGACTCCGGACGACTCCGACTCCGAACGACTCCGGACGGCTCCGGACGACTCCGGACGACTCCGAACGACTCCGAACGACTCCGGACGACTCCGACTCCAGGCGACTCCGGACGACTCCAAACGATTCCGGATATTGGAGCGCGGACCTACCTTCCGGAGTCAATTCCGAATTTATCGGAGTCGGATCGGAGTCGACTCCGGATTTTTGCCAACTTTACCCATCACTACTTCAAACTACTCTCTACTGTTATAACGGTTATAGTCGGCTCCGACGACTTCTACGACTCCTTCTACGGCTCCGGACGGCTCCGTCGGCTCCGAACGGCTCCGGGCGGAATCGCCGATTTTATTTGGCCGGAATCGCAGCCGGATTAGCAATGATCGGAAGCGATTCCGAGACGTGCATAGCTCCAATTTAAAATAACGGTAGAATTTAAATTTGGAATTTTTCGCATTTATGAAATATTTCACGAAACTTTTCCACCCGCAAAGCTTTGGTACAAAAAGCTGCTCAAAGCTTTTACAGTGACGGCAAAAAAGGCGTGTGAGTTGATTTATTTTTGTTTTCTTTTTCATTTTGGTACGTTTTTTTCTCATGTTTTTACGCTTTACACTTACAAATGAAGTAGTTTCTGGCTTTCTTTCCAATACTATTGCACCATCCCTCTCACACCAAACACCCACGCGAAGAAAGATTGCCAATGAAGAGTAAAATCAGTTGATTATCTTTATTCTATACATGTTTTCCGCATATTTCCCGCTCGGTCCACCCGTTTTTTTGTGTGCGATGGTTCTGCTGATCTAGTAGCATCCTAGCCTCGTGTCCACAATGTGTTCCACACAGGTACACCCCAGCACCGGCACCGGATCCGCTCCGATTGGCACACGCACGCACGCACGCCAAGCTACGCTGGTTTTCCGTTCCCTCCTACTTCACTGGTGCGCTTTGCCCTCCGATGCGTAGTGAGAGTGGTTCTTTATATTTAGTGTTTTATTATATATTTCTTTTTCTTTTATTTTCCTGCTACCATCTTGTTCTTCTTTTTTTGTTGCATGTTTTCTTATAGTTGGGAGCTTTTTTGTTCTCTAACTTTTATATCTTCATTTACACATTTCCATTTGATTTCCCTTTCTTTTGTGGGAGATTCCTAATAAATAACGTTATGCTTTTTGCTGCTAAACAACAGTGCTGTGCCTTTGGACTGTACGCACTAAAAATAGATTGGGAGGGAGCGTTGGGTGGGGGAATCTACATCTGTGTTTTAATACTTTAGCTTAACTGGCGCCGGCGAGACGGGAAGTGTTGTAATTGATAGTGTTTTTGCAAGTCGTGAGCGTTGTTTTGTGGCGGTTTTTAAGCAAGTACCGCCTACATTGATTCTAGCACGACGATGAAAAGCAAACCAATGCCATATTGTTGATACCAGCCTTGTTGTCGATTGTTGTTGTTGTTTTTCCAAATTCTATCACACAGAATCAGAATTGTGTGTTTGTTGTGTTTGTAATGAGTTTATCAACAATATAGCATTTTGCTTCTCAGTGGACATCGTCCGTTGGGAGCGAAACTGCCGCCGCAACTCGAAGCGCAGGCACTCACTACTTCTCCACTATGTACAGCGGTACACGTTCCTCCGCCTCGGCCGCTTCCAGTGCGTCCAGCAGCACCCGGTCCGGGTCCTTCTCGAACAGATCGACCAGGCTGGCCGGAAGCGCCTCCGGCAGCTGGGCCGGACTGCTGGTAGCGTTCTGCTCCTCGGCGACCGTTCGTGACCCGGTACCGTTTCCCGATCGGCCAAAGCGCATCAGATTACCGGCCCGCCCGAAGCGCATCAGGTTCGGACCGGCACGGGCCGCCCGGCCAAACTCGTGCGCGCTAGCGAACAGTGCAACCGCGGGTTCGTCGCTTGCCCGCCCGAAGCGCATCAAGTTTCCGGCCCGGCCGAAGCGCATGTACCCGGATCCGGTCGAGCGCCGCTTGCCAAAGCGCATCAGATTCTTCGGCGAGTCGCGCCGTATGTAAAGGATTTGCTTCGGTTTAATCTGTTCACCCGATTCCGACAGGCCCGTGCTTTGCATCTCCTCCGACGCGCCCAGTCCAGCGTTCCGTTTGGTTGCGGCAGCCGGTTCGTCGCCAGCTGCGCCCGCATTCGGTTGCGGTTCGAGCTGCTCCGTCGAGGTGGCGTACTCTTTGCTCAGCTCGTCCTCGCGCACCAGCGCTGCTGCGTACGGTCCATCACGCCCGAAGCGCAGAAAGTTCCGATCCGGCCGGCCGAAGCGCATCAGATTGGCACGCGTCTGGCGGGCGACCGTCTTGTCCGTGCGGCCGAAGCGCATAAAGTTCTTGTCGAGTGCACTGCGCCGGCGGGTTTGAATGTCCGCCTTGGCGCTGCGCTTGATGGCCGCACTCCACGGATAGAGCGGGGACCATTCGCCCAGCAGTTCGGAGGACGAATCGTCCAGCGCGAGCCGGTGGCCCCCGTTCAGCTCGCCGCCGGCCGCCGCCAGCTCGACGAGCGAGTCATACTCGGCGTGGGAGAAATAATTGCACGATTCACACACGACGATGGCGAGAAATAGGTAGAACTTCATTATGCTGCTATTGCTGGTTGTGGTGATGCTTCTCCTGCTGCTTCTCCTGCTGCTGCTGCTGCTGCCGTTGCTGCTTGAGTGTTCTGTTTGGTGAAAGGAGAAAGAAACAGAAATAAACTCATGAGATAAATTGCACTATCACAACACTGGCGGAAGAACTAGCAAAAAAAAACACACGATACGGTTCTCCCAACGGGGGAATGGCGAGCGGGATTTTTATGCTGGAAAAGTGCACCACCACCGGAACGGAAGCGCAAAAGTGGGCGATTTGGAAAATTTCTCACTTCCGAGACGGGAGCAAACTCCCCGCGTTCCTATTGTTTGCTCCTGAGGGCGGCAACCGCAAGAAGCTCACAGCTCGCCCCCCAATGTTCGACAACGACGGCCGACGGCAAGAGAAAAGGGGTTTTGCAAGCGGAACGGGAAGTGAGAAGATAAATTTGAATTTAATTATGGGCATAGCCGGTTTAGTAGCGCGGGTTTGGTGTAGTGTTTTGCTGCGCTGCGCACACCGGGCACCCGAGTTTGCCCGTGTAAGTTGTGATTGTCTCGTAACTCGTTCTTGCTGCGTCAGCCTGCAGGAAGCCAATTGTTGCGTACGGAGCGCTGGCGTTGTTAATGTGCAAAAGAGTTGAGTTTTGTGGTGTGTACCGATTTCTTTGTGCTTTTCTTTTGAGGGACGTGCTATTTGTTGAGCTCGTCTTAAAAGAAAGCTTTAATTTGTAAGACTATGATGTAAATTGATGTAATACTAGAATTTTCAGCTCTTTGATTTGAAAAAAAAAAAATTGTTTAGGGCATGAACTTAATCACTGCAAATCATCACTCTCGGTACCGCTTTCAAACTCATTAACTGTTTCTGTACACTCACGTTTCCGTCAGTAAAAATGTACTCCTATTCTCCTTAGCGCCTGAATGTATGTAAGCTATGTATTAAGCTTAATAAAATCTAAAATATTGAGCTGTATATTTTGCATACCGTTTCGCGCTTTTGATTATCAGCAGAGATGGTAAAAAAAATTAAAACTAATTTAAATTAGGGCAATTCACTTAACAATCACTGAAAATGAAATAACCGTTGCACGTACCCTTGAAAACTGAAATAAAAAGTTAAACCTTTTGTGAATCACATTGGAGATCAATAGTAAAGATTTAACTTAAATTCCAGTTTCAATAATTTTATTTGTGAAACGTTTGAAAATATTAATATATTTTGAAATGTTTTAATAATCATGCTTTTTTCGAAAAGAGTAAAAATGCATCGAATCAATATATTGCATACATCAAGCCACTTTGAAAGGTGGGAATGGGTTAATCTTTACTTGTAAAATTTATCTTCGCCGAAAACTTAATAATGCTTAAAAATTGTATATTTGTATACTTTAAGGCGCTTACTAGAGCTGTGTGCTTTATAATAACGTTTGCAGAATAATAATGACTGTTGCTTATTTTTTATTTTAGTTTTGCAAACCATCGAACAGATCTCTTTACCATTAAAAATAACTAAAATTGTACATTAAATTGAAAACAAAGAAAACATTAAAAGGGCTAAGGAAAGAAAGTCATGCAAAATGTCTACCTTTAGGCGTTTTGTAATTGTCTGTGGTTGCTCAATCGCAATGCCTTATTCATCGCAAAACGCCTAGAGGCACGCAATCCGCACGACAAAGGGTTTTATTTCAATTTTATGCTGCTATACTATCATTTTTAAATCGTAAATTTTAAGGTGTAAGTAACAATTTAAAAATTATGATCGTTCTCTTGCGTTGATAGCATTCCAGACCATATAGTAGTTAATTATCAAACCCAAGAAACCATGCTTTCAATAAATCTCGACTAGTTTATTTCCTGGAAAGTTCGATTTTCTTTGAAAACAACATTTCAGTTTCTTGAATAATTGCTCTGCTGATGCTTAAGTAAAAGGAAATAAAACATCTTTTCGAACTTTTTTGCAACTTTGCTATGATTGAGAAGCAATAAATCAGAACACTGTCGGTGATCCATTTACCGGCCAGCGCTAAAACTCGTACGAACTAATTGCTGTCACACTCATGGCTTTTTCATCCTCCACGCGCTCCAAAACTTAAATTAAACCGCGTCCCGTACGTGAGAAAGGTGAAAAGAAAGTTTTCCCACATTTCTTGCAGCACATTTACTAGTTCGAATGTGCTGGTACTGATTGGTGTTAGCAATTGACAAACGTGCTCACACTTTATCTTAGCGAATGACGAATAATACATCGAATCGCTCTGTGGCGCACATCGCCACTAGACACATTTCACCAGAGAGTCTGTGTGTTTTACAACACTTTGAATATCAGTTTCGTCTATTATTAGCAGCTTTACCGATGAAAAACCTCGAAGGCATTATAGGGGGAAAACACAACCAAACACTCCCAATGCTATGCGTTCTTACGTCAGCCACCGTACGATGTGGAATCTTTAAACGAGGCGTGCAACCGAAAACCACGTGGTCGTGGAAACGTGGCGGCTGGCGAATAATCGAAAACGTCATCTAAAACCTGTGCAGCACTTCAGGTGCCGTCGGTCCCGGTGGGATAGAAAAACAATCCGATATTTGCTCTCTTGCGTACTACCGTGCAGCACCCGCTGTAGGTCGTTTGATCTTCAGCTGGGTTGCTTTTTTGTATGCAGACACCAGAATAATAGCGCTTCTTCCTTGCTTGTGATTCCGAGGAATCAGGTGTAACAGGTGGGTTTTCGATGAACATTGAGGTCGGTGGTGCGGTGGTACAGGAATATTCCGATTTCGGTGTTATGTGCAAGAGTGTTTACTTGCTTTCGCTAGCTTTACTTCAGTTGCTGTGCTGAGAGGGGGGAGATATGGTACAGTTTTTGCTCTTTTCCTGTTCAGTCTGTAACTGATGCATTGAGGTTGCTTCGTTTTTGTTTGCCAATTCAAGGTCCTGCGGGCAGTTTGGTTCTAAAAATAAGTCAAATTGATACTCAGAATTTGATTGAATTTCCTTTTATTTTACACTTTTTTACAAGCTGTTCTTATCTGCTTTTTTAATTTAAAAATTAAATTAAGGTAACTGATATCTTTCGAAAAGATAAACGAAACAGCTCCTTTCGAATATTTTTTTTAAACTACACTCAATACTAGCACTTTTAAACACAAGGTGCTTAAAAAACAAAGAATGGAACATTCAACAACAGCTATGACAGTTCGTATTCATTTCAAATAATGATAAAAGTTTCACCGTGAATTGGCCTCACTATGTGATTTTTTGTGCTGTCCCAATGCTGCACATTTTCAGCTGACATGAAACAAACAGGAAACGATTGCTTCGAGCATAGGAAAAACTTTTTCCACGTCATTTCGGTTAGATGTTTAGAATGTTCCAAAAGATTGAAAGTAGGGATGTTGCGTGCGTGTTTGTGTGAGTATTTTTTTGTTCATTTAGAACTTTGAAATTATTTTTGCAATTCTATTTTATGAATCTTCAGTTTAAGTTGTTTATTCCTTAAAAAAATAATGCATTTCAAATTTTCCAACGATTCGTCAAAAGTGAAAGTTTATCTATGAAAAGCTTTTATAAACGCCTTAAGGTATGCAATGTAGGAATTTATCATCATTTTTAAGTAACGTTGGTGTTGGTATTGATTACAAATGCTAACGGAGCAGTATTTTTGCAACAATACATCAACGTTTAATCGAAACACTGGCAATGAAGTCAAATGCGTCACACGGCTTTTAGCAGACGTCTCGTAGTCCAGACGACGAATTCACTTGCGAGCCTCGATACCGTCGGTGGTCGCGAGAAGGTCTATAAAAAGATGTAAATATTGTGTTTCCCTGGCCGTTTCATATTTGGTGACGTTTTTGCTGTGGGAATATTATCTCGGCCGGCCACTATTTCGAACATTATCGGAAAAGATGGTCAGACGAGTTATGCAACCTCCGTACAAATAAACCGCCTACAGATATGCAATTTGCATCACTGATGATGCAATTTGTAGCTTTTTTAATAGCTTAGTTTACCGTTTTAAGGTTAAACAACTGATTTCTCTCTTTTCTGTTCAAGAAAACAATAAAGTAGAGTTCGTTATTATTAATTTAACAGTTTTATGTAATACATTTTCGTCCTTTCCAATAAATTCTGCCTACATTTTGATACAAAAATAACGAATAATCTTTTTGTAGCCAGATGAACAACTACAGATTCTATTCAGTTGCCTTCATGACCAAAACTTGTAATTTATTATGAATGCTTCAATTAACTGATTACTAACAGTTTCATGCATATCTCGCATCAAATCGGAGATATTTTCTCATATTCAAAGGTATAGATTCCCAGAAAACCTCTTTTGTACAATACGGACATAATAAATTCAATGCCAATGAGAGGTTTGGACTGCCGCATCCATCAAATTGGCACTCTTTTTCCGTTCTTTTAGGCACAATTACAAGATAGCCAGAACCAGAACTTTTATCGCGTAGACTAAGTATAGTCTGACAATGTCCCACAAGGCCAACACAGCAATAAAAAAACGCTTCATATTTGATTGCTTAAAGTAGCTTTTCCCTTAAGAGATTCCATTCGTCTCGCGGTTATTAAATAGATAGGGAATCTGTTCGCTTGCTGTGCTTACTCGCCCTCAAATTAGGCCCATAAGCATGAATGAATGAATAAGGGTCACTGTTCGGAGCCCGGCCTGGCGCAAAGATATCATCATCCAGCAGCCTCATCTAGTCCGGTCACGGATTACGAATCACTGTGCTAATCTGCTAAAACCCTGTATCGCTGCCTTCCCGCGGGCGTTCTTCCTCGTCCGTGTTTTCGTCCCTCATCCGGCACGGTAGATACGTGCGTCAACCGGAAATTGGACACAATTTTTAACGGCTTTTCCCAAACCAAAAAGGGCAAGGAAAACAGCGCACCGTTTCACTCTCGCTCAACTACAACCAACTGGGAAGCACTGTGCATATTTGGATTCGTGCTGGCCAACTGGAGCAGCAGCACGGTGACGCCACGATGTCCAGCTGTCTGTTGAGCGCGTGAGCGAGAGTTGCATCTTGCCAAAAAAAGAATAAAATTAGAAGCAAGCGTGTGCGTTTGCGAAACGCGGGGTAGCATTTCCGTTTGAACCGCTGCCAACGGAGTTGCAATCAATAAATCATTCACAGCCCTACACACACTCACACACACGGGCTCCGTAGGTTGTCACTATTACGGGGAGAAGGCAATAGGAAAGCAGAAGCAGGAAAAAATATTAGACCGGAACCGATCGAACACACCGGCGCTCGGGTTGTTTTGGAGGAGCTGTTTGAGGGTTTTATTTGGAGGTGACGCATCCTGTGACGATTCACCGTTGGAGGTCATATTATTTTGCTCATAATGAGGGGTAAAGAGTGGGACTTCTAGTAGGTTGACACCACTGAACGAAGACAAAACAAAGGCATCTGATTTGGATGATCATTCCAGGATAATTTCGGGAGCTTTAGTGGCAGGAAGCGAAAATGGAACAGCAACTAACTTCCCTTGTAGTTCAATGACCCAGAACTCAGTTTTGATTACACCTTGTCGTGCAGATACATTGAACATTCATGCATTGTGTGTGGAACAAACAAACAAAGTGCTTACAGTACTTTTTTTTTTTTGGAATTGATCGGAATCTTCATTCAAACGGCGAGAACTGGTCAAAATTCCAACCGTTAATCATTCGTCCTGACGTTGATTTGGCTTTACTCTAATATTTTATCATACTCGGTTTTAATTTTGCCTATTGACTCATTTTTTTCATTTTGTTTTTAAACTATTTTCTTTGGCATTTTTGGGTTAGTGACCGTTTTCAGCATTAAACAAGCAACAGTGGCTGTGATACTTATACCTTAGGCATTTTAGGTTTTACTTTAGGTCACAGTCGTTGCGGTTAAATTGTAACCCTAAGGTAAAAATTTTTGACAGTGCGTACCAATTTTTGGCTCCAACGTACCTATTTTTGTCTGTAAGTCTACACATTTTGAGATTCATGGAATATTCGTAGGAATCATGCAAAATTTACAAGGTTTTTGAACAGATTTAAAATAACTTTAATATGACATTATTTTATTTTTTTACAAACATCGTGTAATTTGTTTGTTTTAGCGTGAAAAAAACTAATCAAATTCAACAAATTCCCAACGCATTATTTACACTTGAAAAATATATGCCAACTTTTTTCACATCATTAAATCTACCAAAATTGGCATAACGATTGTTATATTTTAAATTCAATTAAATAAATTACAGGTATTCTCCGATATACGCTATCTCGGACCGGAGGGAAATCGTATCTCGAATATACGCGAATATCAAATTTCGAGATTTTCAGTGAAATTATAGCGAATTGAATTGTCATTTTGCTTATTTAGTGCCTCTAAATTAGTTATTTGATGCGATTCCATATAAAGATTACAATTTGGAACCTTTTAAATTATTTTTTTTGAAAATCAATCAAAAGCGTTTAATTTTGCATTTGAAATATGATGTGCCAAATCAATACAATTTGTTCGAAGAACTGTCAAATTTAGAATATTGCGTACAACGAAATCGCGTCATCGAGTATCTTAACAAAAATTTACTTATTTTGGAACACACTGATGCCTTAGAGATAAAAATAGGTGTGCTAGAGCCAAAAATTTGCGGCACCGACTGTATATTTTTTGTACAATCTTTGGTGTGGCAAATAGTTTCTGAAGCTTCATGAAGTGTGATGTAGATTTATTTTCACCATCTTACACAGACTGAAACTATCACTTTCAAAGTATGGCGAAAGGATTTAGCCGACGGAGCAGAATATTTAAAAATATATAATGACTGCAAACGAAAATTCCAAAAGCCTTTTAATATAAACATCAACCATCAAAATTTCCTAGATGGTTTGTTGGCTTGTTGTTTGGTCTGATTTTTGTGTGTAATTTTATAAGTTCTTGAGCTTATCAGTTTTTAAGAACTGTATTTTATCCCGTTTTAGATGTCCGGATTTTCTTGTCTTATCACTTTTTAGCACTTTTTTACGCTTTTTGGCCATGTTGCATGCACAATTTAACACCTTTTTAATGCACTTTGAGCGGTTCTTCCTCGTTGAGTATAGTCATAAAAATAGTTTGAGGAAAGTGCTTGTCCACATCCACAGTACAGCCCCTATCCATGATTGCTTTCCTCAAGGATATGCGTCTCCAATTTCTTATGTAAACGCGAAACTCTTCACGGCTTCCCCTTTTCAGCGTAAGTGTAGGGGAAAGAAATTTGGGAGCATGCCAATAATATCTCAAACCACGTTGGACGAACGTAACCAACGCACGCTGTCCTCAAGCTGTTAGCAAAGATTGTAAAAATGCTGTCAACGGCCAATTAAGACGCGGGCGAAATATTTCTGGGCACAATCTGGGCGAGGAGGAGCTTTTGGGAGTTAAGCAAACAGTAAAACTGCGAAAGGAAATGCGAGCGAGCAGGAAGGAGGTTCTATGGCGATGGGTGGGGACGAAAGACGCATCATGTTATTTATCTATTTATTGTCCTCCGGGCATATCTTGCATGTTTACCAGCACGTGGACACATTTCGCACGATCCTCCGATTACGTCGGTCCTGGGTACGCGAAAATGGAAACTCCGTTGCAGTGCTCCGTCCGTCGAAAGGTGTACATTTGATGATGGGCGAGAGGAAGAGAGAGATAGCGGGATTGGGGAGTAGAGGAAGGCAAGTAAGTGTTTCGGAGGAAGAGAGGAAAAGGAAAGAGAACACTCTTGATCCAGTAAGCAGATTTCGTATGCACCGGAACTTGGTTCACTTGCGACACAATCACTCCACCAGAAGACACCTCAGCGAGGCGCTAAAGGGATTTGTTTCATTCTGTTCCCTTTTCTGGCCAACTGTATAAACAGCACTGTTTGTACACTTTAGAAAAAGCTTTTGCACCACACTTTACACCCAAATTTGTAGATCACCACTCTCTTAATACTGTCATCTGTGCCCCTGTGCCTTACAAAATTACACTGTTCCGCAACGGCTCGGCACCGAAGGCGCGTTCGCCTGCGATGGAGACGTCAAGTCTACTGATTGCAACGACTCGCACTAACCACGTGCAAACGCGCAATGGTTTTTCGAACGCTTCTTCACCGCAACAGCCACTGCCACAAACTCTCACGCTCGCTCTCCCTGTGCGCGGGCTGCTGCCCGCTATTTTTCCGGCCTTTTCCGCGTTTGCGATGCTGTGCGACACTGAAAGCGGTACCGACGCCATCGTGGCTTTTTAACTCATCGTGACCGCCAGCTGCCAGCGCTAGTGGTGCTGGATCGGGTCGTGGTCGGGTCGGTAGGATAGCAAAAAAAAAAAAGGAAAAAGCAAAGCATCCCTTCGTGTCTGTTGCGTATGCGTGTACACAAGCAACCCACACGCACGCACACACACACACGCACTCCGGAATTGCACGAAGTCAAGTTCGTCGTGCGAAAGGGTCCAACTAGTAGGTTTTTTATTTATTTTTATTTTGGCCTTTTAGTTTATTGCTTGGTGGTTGATAGCATCCGCGAGAAAGAGATAGAATTAGGCATCCTTTTTACTGTAGTTGAGAGTATTGTTCAAAAGGAAATTTTCCCACGCTCGAGCAGGAGCTTTTTCCGATCTTCCCGAACAGATGATCATTTCTCGCCAACGATCGTGAGACGTTCGGTTGTGTTGGTGAGAGTGCTGCATGAGTAAGCACTCTAGTAACGTCGAATAATGGAGACGGTGACGTAGGAGCATTCTTTTAAATAAAGGCATTTTGAACATTCAAAACAAAACGATAACACAAGCCAAATCCAAACCAAACTTCCAAAGCTTTTGTGAAGCAATGAATCATCCTCCAAAGTTTGTGGCAATAAGAAAAAAAAAATCGACATTTCGCTCCGTAAGTGTAAGTAAACCATCCACCAAGTGGTGGTGGTGCTATAATGACCCCGTTATCATCTGCCAGTGCAAATGGGCAAGAAGCTTTCCGGAGGGGGTGTTGTTCCACTGCAGGCACTAAACACCCACGGTACCGAAACCTTACCGCCGCGCGCTAGCTATAGGAAGTTGCAGTTGCATACTTTCAGGCGCCAGCGAGACAATACCGATATGGCCCCAAACTCGACGACTCCACCACTTTTCGGTCGTGGGATGCTGTTTTTTAACGGCAGGAAGGGCAACGGAAAGGCAACATAAAAACGGAACCCAGCTTCCTGCGCTCCAGGAAGCGCTCGGGAGGGCTGTGCGATGGGTATTATGTTTGGGTTTTGGGGGTGGGCAGTACGCGTCACACGTACGGGACCGGCCATTCCAGCCGGAGGCCATGTGCGTTTGTGGAATGGTTTTAATGCAGATCTCAATAAAAATGGGATTTGACTTTTGAGGAGGAGTGGTGAGTGTCGGGCGGTTTCTGATTGTCGTCCAGCACTCGTAGCCCATTGCACAAGAATTATTGGGCATCGATTGATTCTCGGGGACGCAATAAGCTGCACACAGGCTAGCCGGTGCTGGGTAAATGATGTGCTGGTTGTGGGGTATTGGCATTTCAAGGGTTTTTTTTGTTGGTCGATGTGTAGGATGTGAGGAAGCAGACGATAGCTTTATGACTTATTTGCAGCAAGTTACGAAAGATAGTGGCATTTGTGTAAAGAGAACTTTTAAAAAGATTTTTATTTAGATTAACATAATAACGGCTATACTTTCATTTTTTTAAAGATAACTTTTGATAAAACTAATACGCTAATGTGTATCACAATATATCTTGAAACGCCTAAATGTATGCAACATATTGCTTGCTTTGCTTTTGTTTTATTTGTTAGCTACTACATTGTGAGGATGTTATGATATTTATTGAGTGTTAATAAATGGTTTTTTTTTTACATTTCATACGTAATTTAGATTTCAATTAAAATATTCGAAGATAATCAAGCAATCAGAATGGGATGTATGTTCCTATAAAATTATTGATGAGCGAAATGAACAATACAGATAAAAAATTAAAAACTTGAGACAATAATATAAATCTAAAATTATCCCCAAGCTTATGACAATCGACCCAAAACAGAATAGCATAGAACATGCCAAAAATACTTCTCATGCAACTATTCTTTTAGCGTGATTCAGAAACAGAACACAAACGTATCGCTTGACAAAAGGGAACTTTCCATTACTGTTTGGTAATTGTTCACTCCCTTCAGCCGACAGCTGAACACACACACACACTGTCTGACTGATGAATAAGTCTACCGTCTGACGAGTCGGGCCAGCCGCCCCTGAGAACGATTCATCTGAGCCAGCGTTCCCTTGGTCGCGACTCTCGACATACTTTAGGCGGGGTCGCCGCCAGTGACTCAGTGAAAGCGGCGATGTTTATTTCCATTTATCAATGGCAGTTCAAGACGCCGGGAAAGGTATCGTCAGGAAGGCCGAAAGAGCCTAGAAACAAAAGACTAGGCAGCATAATAAACTGCTCCCCCACTGGGTGGATTTTGAAGCCGGTCGGTGGGGCGGCGGGGAGTAGGGCAATGGAATCTCGCGGGCTTCGTGATTGTGAAATTAGGAAAACGAGCCGCAGGGTTAATAAATAAAAATAATTGAAAAACATAAGCAAGAGCAACGGGAAGGAAGATGGACAAATGGTAAGGCGAAATAATAATAATAATCGACTCAGCAGCGGAATTTTTAGGACAGGAAGTAAAATAAACAGTGAAAAAACAAAACAAAGAGAAGGAGAAAAGTGTAAAGTGTATTGCATGTTTGTTGAATGTCGTAGAAATGAATCAAAAGTTGAAAGAACAGCTTTGAGCTGTACATCGAAACAAAGTGAGAGCCAGAAAAAAGACAGCACGACCATTTCGTGCGGAAAAAACAAACTGAAATGAGATAAAAAGAAGTACATAGGTATCAGAAAGCAAGAGAGGAGATGATAGAGCACCCAAACACAGAGGAAAAGGACAAAAAGAAGAGAAAGTGGCTATCAAAACTATTAAAATAAAAATCAATTATCCAAGGCTAACCGAAATCCGGCCGGCTAAACTTCATGATAACAACACAACCTTGAGTTAATAAAAACACACAAACTCACCCACCAATGGGAAAATTTGTTTTAATCTATGACAAGCTTGTCCCTCGGGTATCGGTAAACCGACCCCAATTTTGCAAAACCATTTTGAGGCAAACTAATCGCCTGTGTTTTTTTTTTGTGTTTGAGACTCAAACGGTTTTGCAGTTTTTGTGGTGCTTCTTGTTTACTGCTTGTGGGAGGTTTAGCATAGTTTAAGGACAATTTTCCACCACCAGATCATCCATCGAAAATGCCACCACCGGGGTGCAAAGGAGTTGAAAGGGTACAGGGTTTGTGTGTGTGTGCGCGTGTGTTTTTGTTTCCCTTTACTGTTTCTCTCTTTCACTGGCACGTTTGGTTGGCCAACGTTCATTGGCCTTGCGTTTCATCGTCGCTGCTAGTTGCCAATTAACTATAATCCGGTAACGATACCGCCTTTTGATGGCGAACGGAAGCGCTTGCGGCGTTCGAGCCCTTCGTGGGATGATTTTTGTGGATGAGCGTATACATATATGAAGCTCCTCTCCGTTCTTTGGGGAGTGATGGGGGAATGTGATATGGGAGAAAAGGATATGGGGTAGATATTATGTACGCAAGTGTAATCAACGGCTAGGAATGATGTGTTAAACAATCTGTTGAGCATACAGCATAGCAGTAAAGTAAAGTAAAAAGCGGTTTATCGTTCGACCTGTTTCATCGATGGTTTAGTGTGATCTTGCTGTTCTTATAGATGAAACAATGTTTTATACAGTGTTTTGAAACAAATTGTAGTATTTTATGCCTATTTTTATACGTTATGTGTTTCTTTCAACATATCTCTCGTTTATCCTTTAAATAACAGATATGGCAATCCTTTATATCATTCGCTTCTTTGTTGAACCAGCTAATGAATACGTAAAGCTTTGACGAACTATCCCTCCACAAATTGGGCTTATAACACACACATGCCGGTCATCGTTCGCCGACCCAACCTTTCGCCCTAAATCCACGCCGAATAAAGTCAGGTGTTGACAATAACGAATGGAGGTGAATTTGTTTGCTCATACGCTGCCTACAGCCTCTGCCACAGCATCGATGAAGCATTATATATTTGGATGTCTTTTTTGTGGTTCTGTTGCATCCCATTTTCTCACCCCCACATAGACCTTAGGGAGCACCGATTCATCATCGGTGAAAATCTTGTGTTTCATTTTGGCTTAATTAAAATGTTTTTCCGTTCCGAGATAGCCCCTGTTGGTGGTCACCGTTCGGGGACAGTTGTGGATGCAAATGTGTACCTGTTTTGGAGACTTTAAAACGTGGGAACAAAACTCATACCGGAGTTAAATAAGCTAAAAATGATGAAAAAAGCCAATAGTGCAATGCAAATAACATAAATTTACGCGTTATAACAGATTGCATAAATTTAGTAATTTTAAGTTATCCTATTATTTTGGCTTAAATAATTCATTTAATTGCATCGTTTAAAATATTTTCCCTCGCTGTAAAATCTATATAAACTTCCACCTCCAGGTTTACATTATGGCTCATATTGGCACGTTAGTAGCCGTGCCGACAGCACCTAAGCCATGCGACACAGTTCATTAGTTAGATTCACCACGGGCTTCGCCGAAACGCGGAGCGATACCACCGTCGAAAATCCCTCGACACCGGGCAAAACCGAACTGGGAGGATAATTTTCCAAAATTAATGTCCCCCCGAAAACTGAGCGCCCAGCGCTATCGTTAGTGTGCATTCCCCGTTGAGCGGGGGTGCTTTTTCACGACCTTTGCCGCCTAATTGATACCATGGGCGTTCGGTCTCGGTTTGGCCAGAACTTCCTCTTCGCGCGATTGTGCCGTGATGTTTTGCCGTGCAACAGGTCGCAGCACAGTGGATGGGAAAAGGGTTTCCTAAACGCAAGAGACCATTGCTAGACCGAAGGTAGTGCGAGTTTCTAGCCCGTTACGCAAACATTATCCGTGAGGGGAGCAGCAGAGCTGTTGGTCGTTGTCTGGCCAATACCAATCGTGGGTGCCCGCTCGGAACTGGAGAAGCTTGATTCGGTTAATGTACGGAGAATACATTTCAGATACATTTTACCTGCCGGAACAGTTTGGCGCACTATCCTAAGTGCTTTTGAAGCTAGCTAGCACGAGTGGCGAATGAACAATACAGCTGATGCTAGTGCTGGGCTAGCGCCAGGGGAAGGATAGAAAATTCAAAGCGAAGAGTAACGAAGCAGTGTATTGTGTTCATACAGGAGTGTAATAAGTTGAGGTGGTAGAATGTGTGCTTTCTAGTTTTTCGTGGGTAATGTGGTTTTTGGATTGTGAAACTAATTATCAGGCGAGTTATGAGTATAGGAATTCAATTTAGCGTGTTTTATAGCCTTGCATGTTTTAGTGGACAGATTAAAGCATGACAGGAATTTGTCTGATATCCAAACCTTTTTTTTAAATTATTTAATCTGTAGCTATGCATAATTGACCATCTAGCCACATGCTTAGCGCTGCAGGGTATCTAAATTATATTACAATCGATTACAATATTAGATCAAATTAAATTTCATGCCTGAATTAGATCAAATTAATACTTAGACTGATATAATTGTGGAGACTTATTTAAATTTGATCTATTTTGAAGACTTATTAATCGATCCAATAGTTGTAATCTCTATTAATACCCTTCAAATTATTTAAAATTGATTTATAACGAAAAGTGAACCAGGCAAGATCATCTCATCAAACAACGCATAGCCTTTGCATACATTTAGGCCCTTTAGTTTCTTAAACCGCATTAGAGAGCTATCAAACAAGACATCAAACTCGAAATTCATTTAGAAATTGACACATTCTATGCGATTAGTTTCTTGTTTGTTCGAGATGTCCCCTTGAGCACGCTCTTATCAATTAGAAATTAAGCCCCTTAAACGACCCATACATACAGCCATGTAAAGCCAAAGCGTTATTATACTTTTTGTTGGCCTTTTATCGCCTAATGGTATGCTAATTATATCATAAATTGACCAAAGATATATGGTAAAAGTCAATACAAATATATGTAAATTGCATTATCTCTTACTTTCTTCTGCTCTGAACAATTCTTACATTCTTCTTTAAACGTCTTTTGAACCAAAATATGTATAAAAATTGAAATCAATGAACAAATTGCTTACGTATCCGTATTAACGTATTAACCGTGTTGGAACGGTAGAAAAGGTTGATCAAAACAATTATTATTAAAAACCATTAAATTAAAGACTTATTACGAAAATCCAATACTTGGAAGCATCTTAAGTCATAACAAAAAGGAATTGCATACATTTAGGCGCTTTGATCCCTTTGCTCTAATGGTTTGTAATCAAAACCTCCGAGATGACCGATGGATGGACAAAACCACACCATACTAAAGCGTAAACATACTTCTTTCAGGATAGTTTTGGGTACAATCCTACATGTTCCCAATTTTCTGCGCCAAACACTGTCTGAACAAGGTCACCCAACTACAACGCCATCTGCACGTACTTCTCCTAATGGTACTAATTACGTTTCGTGATCACGTTATGATGCACGTAGCAAACGAAGCTCTATCTACTAGCTTCTGTGCATCATCGTCTACCCACAAAGCCTCAGCTGCTACCATTCACGCACCACGAGCGCATTACTTTCAATCATCAAATTGAAGCGGAGGCGCGAAACGACAATCATAACTGTCAGTATCGGGATAAGGCAAAGGTAGTTTCCCGCCCATTTCCTCCCATCAAGAGTCACTATCACTCAGTCTCATAGGTTGAGGCGATGAAAAGTTTTATAGTGTTGCTTGAAATTGTTGCCCTACTCTATTGT
Source organism: Anopheles bwambae (assembly GCA_007018985.1). Lineage (NCBI taxonomy): Eukaryota > Metazoa > Arthropoda > Insecta > Diptera > Culicidae > Anopheles > Anopheles bwambae. Next base: position 21,845 of record SIXB01001118.1, read on the forward strand.
CAATCTTGCTCGTGCGAATGCACAAGCCATGATCGATGATACTGTTACGACATTAGTGCAATTTGCCCGCAATGAAGTGTACCACAATGGATGCGGTGTGTGTGTGTATATGTATGCAGGATAATGAAGATGTGTTGATTTTCTCACCCCGTATCGTTAGTACAGCTCACTTCCTGACGTGTCCTGACGTGCAGGACAATGTGTGTTCACAGCATGCCCGTGCAAATGTTCGTTGTAAGTGGGATTTATTTTATTTGGGTAATATTCCACCACTTGCGTTTGAGTGATCCCGCGAGCATTTCGCATGGGAGTTGTTTTAGTGTTGTTGTTCATTTTATGGGGAAAGCAAATCCTAAAGTTATGGTTATTGTCATCGGTTAAAACATATGCTTGAAAGAGTTGTCAACATTTCCCCCCAGATGGCGCATTTAGCCATAGTTTTGACAGTCGAAAAATGTCAAAGCATAGTAGAATGGAGAGTAAAAATAGGTTATGTTAAAAAGTGATATAAATAATACTTTTCGTAATACAGTGCGACCTAATTTAATCCATGCAAAATGGATACACAAACTACAATACACTAAACCGCCGCAAGGTGTCGGTGATGAGAAAACATGCCCGCTTCTGTACCAAAAAAAAGTAAGCTGTTAGTGTGTGCCGTCCGTGCCCAAACCAAGGACGAACGAGTATGTTCATTTTTATTGTGTTATCAGGCAATAGAAGAAAAGCATTCCCGAGCTCTATTTTGATGCCCAGCGCACCCACCTTCCCATAGTACACCCCCCCCTCCAAAAAGACCAACAATCCCCGCCACCATAACGCAATAGACATGTCGGAGCGAGTGTATTTAAGCGAGATTTACTTCGACGGTGCACTACTACCCGGTCCCGGACCGGTGTCGTAAAGTCGGGAGGCGGTCTCGGCATTCCTTTTATTACACTAAGAATTCCGCCCCTCCTGCTCCGGCCTGCCTCGAGATGAACAGGCCACGCACCAGCCCGGCGGGGTAAAAAAGACTGGTTGGGTTAATTTTCATGCTGTTGTCCGTTCCATTGTACTGGGAATTGTGTGCGAGACTTTTTTTTCTTCTTTGGTGTGTGTGTATTTTAACCTCCCTCACTAGATGCTACCCTGTACCGATTACTTCCGGTGGCGCTACTACACGAAGAGGATACGCGCTTCACAAAAGGCCGAAGTAAAGGGCGTACACAGCACGCTTTCGTTTGATAGATTTTTAACGTTCCATTCTGCCTCCTGCTGTGGATGAAGCTGCACCGAGGCCTTGTGCACGCGAATGGCAAGTGTAACCAGAGACACTGGGCGGGAGCGAATCTAACGTGAATATGGGAAGGAAGGGCTTTTTCAGAGTAAAGCTGAACCGATTGCTTTGAGCTAATCTTTTGACTAGCGACAGCGGTGGGTTGTTCACTTTTGTTGTTATTGTTGCTGCTGGATTTGTTTGTTTGTTTGTTACACTCCCTGGCGTTAGCACTTTGGCCGTACAGATGTGATCGAATTTCAAATCCACTGGGTTGGGCTAGAGAAGTGCGCTTTTAGTTATTGTGGAAGCGTCGTGTTGGTTGTAGCAGTTTCTCATAAGTGGACTTAAATAATTGAAAAAAAGTTAATAAAGAGGATTTCTAGGAAAAGGTGAATAAAAAAAGTAATTTAAAACAAAAAAAAAATTTAAACATAAATGAAAAAAATATTATTCATGATATGTTGATAAGAAATATGAAAGATACATAATAATTCAATAATAACACTTCACATCATAGAAATAATTGCGCTTTGACATAAAACGAAGAATTAAATCAAATTAAGAACAAAATAAAAGATGCTAATGGCATTAGTAACAAAGTCATAACAGATGCATTTTAGGAGAAAAAATGATCTAATAAGCTCCTAGCGTAACTTTCCTTTACTAAACTGACCGTTTCGATAACAAACCACCAGCGAGGATATGAAAGGACATACGACCTTCCCCACCGACCAAAGTACACCATCAGCAGTAGCAAAGCAAAATTTGATCAAACCCTAACGAGCTTAGCAAAGTGCCATCTAGGTGCCACCTAGGCTAATGTTAGGATGGTCAAATTTTCTAACAATTTCAACAGTGTCACACATATTGCCAAAATCAAACCTGAAAGGTGCAGAGGATAAAATGACTTTCGAAGCTATTTCCGCTTTCAGTTTTTTTGTATTAGTTATGTTTGGGCAATGATCAGCTTATCCTCATCGCAACCTCATTCTACCCCAAAAAAAGTACCCCATCTTTATTATCAACATCATCATCAGTTTATTTTTTGCATCGTCGATGACGCTTCCCTCTACGCGCGATTCAAAACTTCTGCAAACTAAATTATTAACAGGGAAGATTGTGACGGGAGCAAGTATTTTAAAAGAGTCGAAAAAGTAAAACTGTCGCAAACAGTTTCGAGCTGCGGCCGCCTTGGCTAAGCGCGGCTTTGGCTGGGGGATTATACGTGAGCGGATCAAGCTCCTATGAGAAGGGCGAGGTACACACGAGTAAAAGTGTAGAAACGAATAACAAAGAAAAAAAGCGAAACAGGAAGAATGGTACAAGAAAACTCATCTCCGAAACGTTGTTACCTGTTGCCTTCCCGTTCAATGTGGCCGTACAGCAGCGGTTCTACCATCCAGCAGCTCAGCGTGCACGTCACGGTATGCAGCCAGCCCGCATGTGAGCAACATGCAGCTTTTGTAACTTCGCTTTCGCTTCACCGTTTGCGCGCGTGCTAGTGAAGGAATGGAAAACTTTGACTGCAAGCTCGAGGGTTTGTATATTTTTCGTTTTACCCTTGCCTGCAATATACTCGCCAACTCGCCCACAACTCGCCCAACCCTCTGACAGTGCGCGTTCATGTATGCGGTCATGCTACCCGATTAGAGGTTGAGTAGTGTGTATGTACCGCACGTCAAACGTCTCAAACAAAAACAATTATTAGTATAACAAAAAAAACCGACACGAGTGGAGGCTGATGAACAGAGTTGTTGTATTGCTGACATTTTAACGGGAACTGAGAGTGTAAGTGATTAGTTAGTGCTTCAGCGTTAAGCGAAGTTTGGCGTAGGTTTAACTAAATGCCTACAAGTAAAGAGTTATATTGAACGTTGGGACTAGAAAGATGCAAGAAGTAAAATTGAGAACGCGATAAAAGCTAGGATACAAGTGAAGCGATATGTCGAACAGGTTCCTTTGTCAACATTTGCCTTAATTGCCGTCACATAGTTGATGTCAATCTTCAATACCTTCTGTGAATTAAATACCTTCGATTAGTTGGCTTAATTTAATCAAAAATAATTAAATCCTTGATTGCTTTGAGGACCTTACCAACAGGAATATAGTAATTATTTTCCTTTCGTTGTTTTTATTTAATTGTCGAACATACACGAATGCAGCAGGTTAGATGCATTTGAAGGACTTGTTTTATGTTTCATAAATAATTATTACTAATTAATAGCTTAGATAATTATCTGTAATTTATAATACAAATGCAAGTATCTATCTATAATACAAATTCTAGCAAAAACTAACGGTGGATTAATTACTTGCAGGGTTTCTTGAACCGTTTCGCTTGACAGTTGCAACATGTACACAGTAGCAGTAGAGCAGTAGAGCAAACCCTATGACCAAACTACTTTGATTAATTGAAAAATTTTCACACTTTATCTCTCGCTCTTCTTCTCTATTGCTTTCTTCTTTTTTAATTTGCATGCATGTACTTGCCATTCTGTATTTTGTTTGTTGCTCTCTATTTTCAATATTCGTCTCATTCTATCTATGAATATTTACTCGTTTTTTAGCAGTTCAATGCAATAATTAGTTATTTATCTATTTTTTGTAGTTACATTATCTTTATTTTCAATCCGAATTTATATGCATATGTATATGTATTATGCCGGTCTCGTAGTACAGTCGTCAACTCGTACGACTTAAAAACATGCCCGTCATGGGTTCAATCCCCAAATAGACCGTGCCGCCATACGTAGGACTGACTATCCTGCTATGGGGGGGAATCAATTAGTCACTGAAAGCCAAGCCCTCAAGTGGGTACAGGCAGGCCTTGACCGACATCGGTTGTTGAGCCAAAAAGAAGAAGATGTATTATATGTATCCAAATTTTATATTCAGGTTTTCAAAAGTACAACAAAATCAATAACCCTAGGATGCATAATAATATAAGCATTTCGTCATCGATTTAGTCAACAGAAATGAAACATGCACCTGAAAGGATGTCCACATTGATAAGGATTGGAAATAAACCATAAATATAACCGGGCCTGGCACTGTATTATTGATGATTTGGACTAAGAAACAGGAACAGTAAAACAATATGAGTAAATATTCATCGCAAAAATCAAATACCAAATACAGTGAACCCTCTCTTATTTGAGAGGCGATGGGACTGTCGAATAAGAGGGGTTTTCAAATTCAAAGAAGAAGATGTATAGCAAATAGCAACAGTTAAGGCTGCATACTAAATGTTCTGTCTCTTTCTTGTTTGTATGGACCTTTCATTCACTTTCAACCTCTCTAATTTGAAAACCCCTCTTATTCGACAATCCCATCGCCTATCAAATAAGAGAAGGTTCACTGTAGTTTGGTTTTTGCGTATGCCTTCATAAATTCGATTTCGAAGCCCTGTAGCCGGGGTAGAATAACTAGTTTAATACAAATAGAGGCTCAGTTTAAAACGTTAAAATATTTAACATGTATGTCATTAAAATCCGTTGAAAAGAACATCAAATCGATATTTATAAAATATTAATAAAAAATCATTAAAATTATCATCAAGAAATAAGTACATATCAAGGTTATGGGTATTATCGATAAGCTACGTTCGAACTAGCGCCATCTGCAAGCAAAACTTGTGATGTACTTTCTTTTGATGTACTAACCGTTATTAAAGCCACCTTGTCTCATTTTCTAATCTTTCAGATTAACCTAATGATGCAAACAAATATCTTTGCTTTCAATAAAACCCAGCTGCCTGTTCTAGTGAAGGACAACTATCCCCGCAGCAGATAAGGTTAGTTATAAATTACTAAGTGCACAAATGGGAGGGGGGCAAATTTCCACCCCCAACACAACTCCTACTTAATGATGTCCAAAATCTGCCACACGTCTCACTACGAAATGGCTCACTAAAAAGGTAATAAAAAATGGGGAGCTTTGATTTTTTGTGCCTCCTGTCTCTTGTGGCGGCTTACTAAAGGCCCGGTCCAAACCACGCGCCCGGTACATTCTATTAACGCTCATGGGTATTTATTTCATCTCGCATCATGAATTTGCGTGCAGCACTCGTACGTTGTAAGTGCACGTTAATGTGACCATAAAACAGCAAAGTTTCACATCTAACGCACACGGACATGTTTTGGTCTCTGGCATGCCATGATCTCTGGGCCGGACATTCCCCGGAATAAAGCCCCGGATGGACTCCCGGGGACAGACAAACTTTTCACATGCGCGTAGGTTGGTGCGGAAAAACTTGGCGCCCGAAGTAAGTAACTTTGGTGCTCTCTGTGTGCAACCTTGGACGCATGCACAAGGACGCTTTGCGATTGAACATGTTCGTGGTGTTACGGATGCGACTAAGTACAGCATCTCCTGCAGCTCCGGTGAAGTTCCATTGGAACTTTTGCTTGTTTGCTGTTGCTTGCACGGGTTTTTTTATTGTTTTCTCCCCTTCCCGATTGTTCCAGCGTGCCATTGTTAGGAAGTGAATCTTTTCCCAATACTTGCACTAAGAGCGAGCATGTGTGTGTATGTGTGTGTGTGGGCTTTTGGCTCCCATTTGCCAGAAAAAGCTCATTTCCCACCTTGCTGCCCACTCACAGGCTGGCTGGTGTATGTGCAGATGAGATTTATAATTTTATTGCAAAGTTTCAAGTACATCGAACGGTGCAAGCGAGGCAAAGTTCCCCCCATTTCCTCCCCAGAGTAGTGGCCGGAGGTCATCGAAGACATGGCACGCGCTTCGCAACGCGGCACCAAGGATTGTCTCCGAAACGAGACGACAAAGATTTAGCATCGCCAAGGGAAGACTGTGGTAGCTGGTACAAGCGCAGCGCAGGTATACACCGGTTGTAAAGTAGGTGAGCAAGCATAAGTTTCATGCTGAACCGAAACCCACCGCCGCACCTTGGTGAAGCAGCAAAACGTTAGCTCTTTACCGCTGTCACTTTCACCATCACCGTTGCACTTCGACTTTGTGCCAATTTTTCTTGCTTCTAGCTTCAAATCGTGCGCGCACACACTCTTCTTGATGCACAATTTTGATGCATTGCCCGAAGTGCCGTGAACGCGCAAGGCCAATTTCTGGTGCTCCCGTTCTGGTGGTGTTGTTGCAGCTGCTGCTGTTGTTCCGTTCGGTACCGATACCGTACACTTAGACAAAGGCGCACATTGCATCATCCAGTCGCGTGGTATGCAACGGCAATGCATCGGTTCTGCGCCGAAGGTCTTTTGCCAATTCTTCAATGTTCCGTTGGTGAAATTGAGGGCTTGCAAATAGATTGCGCGCTTTGCACTTTCACTTTTGATTTCAGTGGTTTTAGTTTGCAGTAAATCACAAATAAATAAGACTGAGTCTTTGACTGACGCTTTTAAGCGCACTTTGGACATTGTTGAGGACTTTTCTGATTATTTAGAATGCTTAAAGTGCAATCGAAACACAACCATGTAGAACTGTATGTACCTGTTGTTATGTTAATTCTAGAAATAATCCTTCGGGATACTTACTCTAAACGAGATAAAGATCTGTAGATATCCTCGTGCCTGTTCCGAGTTCAAACTTCAAACTTCTAGCATCTCACAAACACTTCACAATCACTTATCACAATGTAAGCAACGAACATTAATCTACCCAGTTCCTGTTATGAAGCTGTTAGAACCGTTAAAAGCGTGCTCCGGTTCTTCTGAGATGGAGCGCCTTGGTAGTGCCACAACTCATACTCGCTTGCACGTCCTGGTCCCGATGGCGAGGCTCGTCTGAACAGATCATCCCCATACTGGACCGATTTTATAACACACATGACCCCCACGCACCTTCAGGGAGCAGTTTTGTTGCAAAAATTAGTGACTGCAAGGGTCGCTGTTCCCCAAACAGCGGTAGTGTCGTAAAAACCAAAAGAGGCATCCAACAAAACGCCCTAAACACCGGTCACCAGGAACACGACACCGATATCCGGTGCGGTTCCGGTATGGTTTAATTCAGCTCCGCTCCAGCTGGACACCATCTATCATTGTTATCGGAGCCGGAGTTATCAATAATAACTACCGTCACCGGGAGCGCGCACACACACCATTCAACCACCAGCATCCAAAGCAAGTGCGCGGGACGGCGCCAGCGACGGCATGTAATTAAAGAATTAATTTTAATTTCTCCCCCAACTCTACGGGAAACGTTTGCGCGGGGCACTGGCAGAAGAGCCTCCGACGAAGCTGCCAGAAGGCTTTTCTGCCACCCCAGCGGAAGTGATTTATCCGGTTCCGGTAAGACGACCCGGGCGTTGGAACGTGGCGTCGTAATCTTACACGCACGCTGTACAAAAGCTGATGCTCAGCCACGTTGAGGAGCTGATTCCGCTGGTGACCTTTACTATCCCGGTGAATGCCTTAATCCCGTACGTTGCCGGGCGGTTTTCTTCGCGCCAACATATGGTGTGCGGCATTGTAGTCGAGATGGTGGTCGGTGTGTGTATGTGTGTGTATACAATGAAAAAGACGTATAGGGTCACGGCAGGAGCAGGAGTGTTCGGAGTTTGGATACGTAGAGGACAGCCAACAACAGCTTTTTCCATAACGAGGACTTCAACCTTTTCTGTTAGAGATGCACGCCTGGCCGGGTGAACGGAGAAAGATCCTCACTAGACTTTTACTCTTAAAATACTTCAGTCTCTTTGCTTACTCCCGGGAAGGTTTAGTACAGGCCGGTGGTACAGGAACGGGGGTCAAGAATTTGGATGATTCCAAAAGGGTGTTGTTATTATTTTCAGCTTCATTTTTGTTGGACAGAGAAGAAAGAAACAACGTCATAGCTTATGATACAACTTTTTTACTCTTATCAGAGATGGGATGGGCCCTCCCCCTGGCTGAAGTGTTTCGTGTTAGCACGTATAAAAATGCTGGCCGAAGAAGCCTGCTAACCGAACACAGGCGCAACCAAACGGCACCCATCATCATCAGCTTAACAATCACACGAACCTTCCGACTGAGTGGTGTGTGGTGTAAAGTGCGGTTCCGTGCGGTTTCTGTGTTAAGTGTTCATTATCTGGAAAACGGCATAATGATGACAACTTGGGTTCTGTCGCTTCAACTACCACTGCGAGACTACCACTACCGACTCATTGTTGTAATGTCAACGTTTATTTGAAATGATCGTTTGTTTTGAAACACAACAACCTTTGCTTTAACAACAATTTCCAATTATATCTCCTTCTATGTTACCGAAATTGCTAAATACCGTACAAAACCAACATAATCATCCGTGTGTAATGCTGGTGGTAGTCATCGTTATTGGAAAATTAATCTGTTCCCCTTGATCGGCATCAAATTTGTATGTGTGTTGTGTAAGTGCGCTCAAGCAACCAAGCATGACGTCTCAGACTCAGAACGAAGATGTCGTTAGGATTGGGTGGAATTTGAAGGGATCCGATTATTCGTGTGATCACACAATTATGTAGCCATCGGCGCGATGGCATGCATTTTCGATTAGCTCGCAAACCGTGGCGGCAACCGCACGGAAGACTCATGTTGAAATAATGCATTTTGATTGTCATTTTTGCTGTGGAAATTCCTGAACAGTGGGACAGGGTGATATATTGGTAAATTGCATTGAAATTGTTGCATGATATGTTATATACTTTGGAGCTTTTTTTGAGCAAAAAAAGGGCATTTTTGCAAACTCTGCTCTTTATTTTTTCATCGTCTTTAATTTCCTGGGTTTTGAATGCCTAAATCAACCCCATTTTGACCACAGAGCTTAACTCATGGTGTGAAATATGTTGTTCCCGTACCACATTACTTAATCGTCATTTCTCACTCGATTAATTCCACATACTGTGTCTACCCTCGCGTGAGTCGTCGTCACATTCACCGTCATGGATCTGTTGCGCACGTTCGCTAGCGAATCCTCGATCCACGGGCTGGCCCACCTGGTGCGAAGCCCCCACTGGCTAGAGAAAGCCTTCTGGCTGACGGTGCTGGCCTGCTCGGTCGTCTGCTCGGTCAGCATCTGCAACATGCACTGGGAGCGGTTCCAGAACAATGCCACCGTGCTGAACGTCGAGACGGACTATCTGAGCTGGAACTTTCGGCCACCGGCCGCCACCGTGTGTTCCGAGCACGTGAGCGAGGAAAAGCTTAACCAACTGATCGAACGGTAACGGTGCGTCCCAAATGGAGAACAGAATAAAGATTGTTAATATTTGGCTTGTTTCCCCCCACCCGCCTAGATACTGGCAGATGGACAGCAATCACAGTGCCTACGACCACTATCGCAATTTCCTGCTGACAGTTAATCGGGCACGATTTGACAACCTGACCTTGTTTGAACCATTCGTCAACGATAGCAGGTTGCTGTCGGTTTCGGTAATTGATTTGGCCCGGGAGCTAAAGTCCCCGCTGACGCCACCGTGGAAAACGTTTGCACCCGTGCTGACGGAGGTAGGCGTTTGCTACTCATCCACCATGCTGTATGCCTTCCAGAGTCCGTACAGCGATCGGTAAGTGTGTTATTGATAAGATTAGTCTGATTAGCTTGACCGCCGAATCTGATGGACATGATTTGTTTATCCCCTTTTTGCGTTCAACGATGTACACATCGTAATGCTGATTAGATCACAGGCTAATTACACGAAGGCACGGCCGGCCGATTGTTACACGCTGGACGTCTGTCGTACGATGGTAGCGATGAGTCATGTCGATTCGGTTCGCACCTATGTGGTGAGTGTCGCAAATGCAATTTTGTTATATCCCAGGAAAGATGATAGGATTAACGCACCATTTCAATATTAAAAGATCATATAGCTTTTGTAATTAAAAATCAAACCCCAAAAAACCGCAGTCGGTAGGATTCGAACCTACGCTCCCAGAGGGAATCTGATTTCTAGTCAGACGCCTTAACCGCTCGGCCACGACTGCTCACAGTTAATTCGCATGCTACAACAAAAAAAATACCCTTTCCCTCTCAACATTCCACTGCACGCGTCCGTTACAAATCTATTTTAATCTTTCATAACGCAACGTGGATTAGAGAGTGAGTTTTATTTTAGCACAAAAACAATTTTTACACCATGCTGGTGGGTGTTGTGTTGAGGAATGTTGATTGCTTTGGGTTGAAAAAACGAACTGAAGTGAAATTCTTTGCAAAGTGTTCACTTCGGATGGGGTTATTCTGTATCGTTTTATCGTCCCCTGTGGGAGTTTTGTATAACAGCAGCAGAATAAATTTTCATTGGGATTAGTCCTTGAAGCAACAAAAAGAAGAAAAGCCCGAACATTTAGCTCAGGGTGCATTTATTTTTATAGAAATATTGCAAATTATCTACCCATCAAAAGAAAGTTGGTCAATAGTGTAGATTGACGAGAATGCATATACAGTATGTAATATAATGCGTGCATATTATATGCATATACGATTTATATATTTTCTTCTATGCATTGGTAAAAATATTTTAATGTTTGTATTTCCATTTAGTAAGAAATTCTCAAAATACAATATTATGCATTTGATTTCACTCGGTCACTATATGTACCTTAACGGATAAAGATACTCTGAGCGTAGGCTTTCAGCAGTGTGGAATGTATCAACAATTTGCTGTTCGAATACATTTACAATTTACTGAACGAATACTTTTGATATGCACTAGGCTGTTAACTATGGTGCTTAGCTATTCGCTAGTTGGGACGGGATATAAAATTCCAATTCGGAGAAATCCTTTCAATTTGAATTCAATTATAATATTTGGTTAGTGTTTTCACGCTGTTGTGAATATATATAAAATATATTTGTATAGTGAGGTTTCGTTACAAGGTCTTAAATTTTTCGTCGAATTAACTGCCATATAGTTTTTGAGTACAATTTCCTGCCACTTTCTTATATGTATTACCGCTTATTACGGTTCATTTTGCGAGTGTAATTTCATTGTATTGAAAGTATATTTTATACTAATATAGTTATACTACGAAATAATCAGGTCGTTGTCTCAGCAATTTTATGATAATTATGCTTGAATTTATATGTCAAGAGATATGGAAAGTTTAGGAAAACCTTTTCAAAGACCTTCAAAATGCCAACAGATTGTCTCCATACGAGTTTGGTAAAGTAAAACCAATCGTTCTGCAATGAAAATACTTCCTTCTATAATTATACGTACATTATGTACAACTGTGCGAAGCGTTCAGCACACTTACTCGATAACCTTTTCGTGATGTTTCTGTCACCCGATATGCGAATGGCGAGCCCTCGCGGGAAGTGTGACTGTCGTGCGAAAACCCTGGTGACATAGCATGCACACGTGTCTGACACTTAAAAACTTGTCATATTTCACATTCATCTTAACAAGTTAACCTGGCAAGCCGTCGCTTCCTTTCATTCTCCCTCGCTGCAGTATATCCACATCGAGCAGGACGTCATGACACCAGACAACTCCATCTACTATGCGCTGGATCAGCACGACATCATCAGCTCGTCACTGTCCGTCGAACAGGTGGTTTCCTCGAAAGCGCTCAAGCAGTTATCCCGCCGTAGGCGCAAATGTCGACTGCCATCCGAGAGACTACCGTACTTTAGCGTAATTGTTTCCTTTAGTAATTCAAAATTCTAGCGTGTATAAAAGATTGTATATCTTCAAATGAATCTTCCCATTTGCTGCCACTTGTGTTATAGGTATACACGATTAATTTGTGTCGGATAAATTGCCGAATCGAGGCCGCCCTTCACCTTTGCGAGTGTGTCCCTTTCTTCTATAACATTGGTAGGTTTTGGGTAGCTTGCTTGCCTGGAAACATCTTAATTACAAAACGTTCTGCTATTCGCCGAGTTAGGTAAACCGTCCTGCACGCCAGCCGGGCTGTACTGCCTGGGGAAACAGTTTAAGGCGTGGTACAAAACGAACTGCACCTGTCAGCCCCTATGCGAGTCCGTCTCCTTCAAACAGGCGTTGGTGAAGAAAACGGTACAGTAATTTGTGTGTGTGTGTGTCATTAAGGCTTTTCCGTGCAAATGCAAGTCCATTTCATTTCCCGCGCAGGTGCTGGGGCAAGCGAACAGTAAGCTGGAAACGCAAATTATCTACCCACGGATGCGAATGAAGCGTGACGTACTGTTCGACATCAGCAACTTAATCGGTACGTGTTTTCGGTCGAGGAGCGGAAAAACTATTACATGCAAATAGTTTCCCTTTTGTGTGAGGTCACAACCATAATTATGTGGTTTATAGTTTGGACGCTTTTTCCATATTTTTTGTTTGTTTGCATTTTTTCCTCTCCAAGTCTCGTTGGGCGGCGGTACAGCACTCTTTCTGGGATGCAGCTTTATCAGCTTCGTGGAGGTTATATTTTTCGTGCTGGAGTACATCACCCAAAAGGTTTACCGTCGCTATCACCGTAACCGGGAAGTAATTCAACCATAATTTTTCAATTTAATGGATCATTTTGGAAGCTTCGTTAGGGTTTGTTTTACTGCAAGCATAATGCAGTGGCTAAGGCGGTGTTGTAAGCAGAAACGATTCCCTTTGGGGCGTGAATGTTACGTGAGGTATGTTTTAATCGATTCATCTGCCACCGATGCTGGCATGATACACACGTTGAGTTCTCCAAAAAATGGGTATTTCATGTTACTTTTGTTTCCAGTACAAAAAAAAAAATGTATTTTTGGTGTGTTCGCGAGAGTTGAAGGTCGTCAGGGATAAGCTTCCCACGAGGGCAATGTTTGCTTTTGCCCATTGCACGTACGTACAGTGAGAGTGAAATAATCCCAGGTTAATGATTGTAATCGGCCTGGGCCGGCCTAGCCAGAGATGAACGAATTCCTGAAGGACGATCGTGAACGTGGACCCAAACCGGGAAAAGGTCATTGACGTATCCTGGTATGATAGCAGAAGGTGATGCAATTGATGAATAATGGCCAATGGCCTTTTTTAATGTTTAATATGGTACAGCATCAGTGGTCGATCTTGGAATGTTTAGTAGAAAATACTGTCACATTTTAACAATATCGTTAAATCCTAAAGGTAGGAATTTATCTATGCATTTGGCTCTCTAGTAGTACAATTTTAATTAGGATACTTAATTTTATCTTCTTTTCTGCCTAAAATAGGACAAAATGAGATGATATAACAACTGTTAGATTTTAAAAAATTAGTAAAAACTATCCAAAAAATGAGAAAAACTCAATAATGCCATGAAAAAACATAACTTAAATAAAATAAAATACATACGTAGCCAACTATAGCTGTCACACGGTAAACATTGAAAATTGCACATTAAATTGTACAAATAATATATTTAAAATTTCCTCCAATGAAGCAAACAGTTTGAAGAAATATTGATTTGTTTATCAATGCACACAGACAACAACAAATTTCGATGATCTTTCATCCGCTTTGTATTACGTCACTATTGAAGTGTAGATTTCTCTGTTGAATGAAAATGAAAGTGCGCCCCCGAAAAACCACAATCGATACAAATTTATGCTCATCATTCGACATCATTCGCAACAGCGGCACCCACTGCCATAATGTGAGTAACAACCGAAATCACAATCACAACAACATAATCGGAAATTCTTTCGCTTACACGACAGCGACGAGAAGAAAGTCGACTTTCTTCTCGTCGCTGTCGTGTAAGCGAAAGAATTTCCGATTATGTTGTTGTGATTGTGATTTCGGTTGTTACTCACATTATGGCAGTGGGTGCCGCTGTTGCGAATGTTGTCGAATGATGAGCATAAATTTGTATCGATTGTGGTTTTTCGGGGGCGCTCAAAGAGCATGCACGCATCATTAACATTATTCGCCACTGTTGCGACAAGGCGGCGTGCGGGAGGGGCAGTGAATGGAACTATGCACCCAGTGCTGGTGGTGCTTTTTCTTCGTCCTTACACACTCCATTGATGGTAAAAGCATAAAAGCATCTGCCGAAAATCTTTTTTCTCCATTCAGACATGGAATGTCGATAAGCAGATTGTGACGTGGGAGAAGTCAGTGTTGGGAGCAGAAGAATTTCGTCAGAAGACTGGACAACAGTCCAGTTTCGGGTTGCTGATGCTACGGCATTTCACGATAAATTTTCTTATCTCTAGCGATTTCGTTCCTCGGATGGCATCACAAAAACGAGCATAAACCAGTCAGCAGCGCAGAGCAGAGCAGCTGGTTGCGGGAAGATCGATTTTCAATCAGCATCGGTACGTTCTCGCCGAACTCCGAAGATGAGTCGCCCGTCATCCGGTTTTAAGCTGCCGGCGGCGGCGGCGGGTTCACGGAGTTCAGCGCGATGCTGGGCGAACGCTTATCCGGTTTCGTGGAATTTTGGCGAATATTTACATTCTGCCTATACCGGTTTGTGAGTATGTGTTTGTTGTCGCCCACTGTCCGTTAATTTTGGATTTATTTTCCCCTTTTCTGGGTTCCCACCTTGGGCTGTTTTCTAGAACATTCGAATTAAAATTTTAAAGATCTCAGCTGAAACGAACAGGAGCAGAAGAGGATGAGGTGGGACGACAACAGCTTTCTTCGCCTATTAGCATAGAGGAGGAATGTATTAATAAAACTAGCTAAACTAAGCATTGCATAATATCCAGTTATCCGTCGCTATTTTAATACATCTCTAAGAATATTCATGGTTCTTTATTATCTTCTTGTACAATAAAGAAATTCTATGTATTTCATCGTCTTTTCTAATGTTATTGAGTTTTTTATCACACTGTTCTGTTGTTATATAAATAGTGTAATTATAATATTTAATTATTTTTTTTGTCTTTTATCACTGCCAGCAATTTTATTGTGTTCTGTTGCTTTGTCAATATATTAGCAATACTGGTACTTTCTTCGCTACAAGGACACTACTTTCGAAAATTTACTATTTACTATCTTTACTTGACTTGAATTTTTACAGGGTTTTCCGAATCAGTTTCAAAGGTGAACAGCATTATTAAAATTTCGCTAGATATCATATATGATATGATGATGATTCGATGGAAATTAGATTAATTGAGATGAATAAAAGCGAAAGAAATTTTGCAATGGAAATAAAACGTATAACATGACAAATATATCATAAACTTTGAATACATGATATTCCAAATCAATATGCGAAGTAAAAAGCATTATTCGCTGCTGCGTGTTAAATATTCATTATAATGATCAGTTCTTGGACAATCATAAACTCTAGATTCTGTTTTACAGCACATTTTGATGTGTTAAAATGTATGTAAAAGATCTAGTGTTCTTATTATTTTGAAATACAAAAACATCCAACTCCGCTTTTATTAGATATAACCTACTTAACATATATAGATATAACCGCTTGTATATAACCTACTTAATCTATTTACAATAAATTCAATGACTGCTTCATGTCCTGATTATTTAGTTGTCGTTTTTAAATGATGGAAATAAAATATGAGACTGTTGATGTTGAAAAGTGAGTGGAAAAACTCTGTAATTTAGAGCAAGTTTAAGTATAGGTAAAGGAATCTTAAACGAAATTAGGAATTTTCCACGATTCAACGTTAGGTTCGAATACATAGCTTCAACGCCGCGATTTATTTTACCACTAAAACCCCTTAAAACTTTTATCAGAGAACGTTTTTCACACTTTTCAGTTTGAATTATCGATTCCAAAGTTCACATCAATCGATTCTGGTTGCATAATTCAATAAACGAATCCTCCATGTTACACCTCCATTCTTCCCTGAGATAACTAGCACATCGTATGAGTTAGACTCATGAAAGCTTTACACACCAGGGAAATGACAGATTTACTCGCACAGCTTCAAACAGTCTGAAAGCAATTACCACCACCGGCTGGTGCATGGATTTGCTTCCTCTCTGTCAAGGTTTCGCACCGTGTACGTTGAACTTAGCCGCAAACAACTCCACTAACGCACGGTAACGCTTCACGGTTGATCGAACGCGAAGAAAGAAAAGCGCCGGAAAACCTCCCCAAACTACTCGCATTACATCGATCGCGCAAAAGCTCACGCAGCACAGCACAGCAAAGTTCTCCAGCTGCTGGAGCTTTCCTCCAGTGTTGTGAGAATGTGTGGAATGTTTGCTTGAGATAGCACGAGGCAGCAAGCAAAACCTTCGAATGTCTCGCCCAGTGAAATCGGTGACCTGCACCACGTGCACACACACACACACATACATTAACGAGCCGGGGGAGCTTTTTCAAAAGGCATCTAACGCCACGCGGTTACCCAACCGGACTGCGCAATGATGAGCTACGCTTAGACGCAGCCAGCGCAAGCAGTTAGCAGAATAGAAGTGGGAGTAACGGATACCTTGAGAGAGCGTTCCGAAGCTTTCGGATGTTTACGTTACACCCGGTACGTGAGACGGTTTGGCCAGAGGCGCATATGTGTGTGCACACAAAGAGTGTGGCTGTCTGTGTGCAGCATACACGCTTTTCCACACTGAGAGTCTGCTGGGGTGAGTTGTCGAGAAAAGTCGGTAGAAGCGTCACCGCGATGCAAAGACGTTAGAAAAGTGAGGTGGGGAGGGTTGCTACGTGCAAGAAGTTCGGTTTGAAGCTCGCTCGTGCTGGTACGGGTGGGTCAGTCGATCGGTCGATTAGCTGGCGAACGGTTTGGACCATTCCACGCTTCGTGTCACGAGTGAAGTCTTTCGGGGTTTCGTTCAACACAGTTCCAACAACCAAAAAGGTGTTGCTGCGCACAAACGAAGTAAGTTTGCGCAGAGCCGCTAGGCATCAAGCAAATTGATGGTGTAATATTACGCGCCTAACGATCGTTCGTTGATCATTCCGCGAAAAAGTGAGATTTTTTTTGATAGAAATATTATTCCATTTGGAGCAAGCAAGTTCTTCGGTCGCGTTAGTCTCCTTTGCTAATACTGAACTCAATCTTTTGAGGTTTTGCCCTTGTGACCTTGACATCTTCAATATAGTGTAGTGCTTGTGGATTGTTTCTTTTTTTTTTTTTTGGTTTTTTGGTGGTCTTATTGTCGATTGCGCAGCCAGACGCAAATTCGACAGACAACACGCGGCATCCAACGCGGTAGGTAGTAGGTCAACAGCACCTGGCAGGCAAAAGATCGTGTTTGGATCGTGTTGCGCCATCTGCAAATAGTGGCGCGCATTCAACATCGCCGCCGATCTTCGCCCGATCTCTTCACTTTCGTCGCACGCCCGGCCAGTGAAGGTTAGGTGTGCTCTATCGCTCGGCACGTGTACCAGGAGGGAAGGGGGGCATCCTATTAGAGCCTCGTCTTTGGACTCGTCAGATGAAGCTCCTTCGATGTCATCATCATCATCATCGATCGTACCCGGGGACGATTGCGACAAAACGGGTTAGGAGCAAGTGCAAACTGAGGAGTGTACATAGATTTCAACAACTTCACGAAAAACCCCAAACAAAAAAAGGTGGCAAAATTTTTAGTGAATTCAATATTCAACCCCGCACAAGCGGTAACACCCCACCGAAGCAGTGGTTGCACCGGAGTGAGGAACCAGTTTTCCGACCGTGTTTTCGATTCAATCGGCACAGAAATAACATATTGAAAGAGATTGTGTGTCAGGTCAAAATAAGGGTGCGGGTTGGCTACAGAACTCAGAAGCGAATTTATACACGCGTCTTCAATTCGCGACCGTTGGAATGAGGTACTGCGAAATACCAAGACACCCAGGCGCGAAACCGTGAACCAATAGAGCTGGTACCACCTGCAAGCCATTCACGACTCCACGGTTGCTGGGTATTAGCGTAGGCCTACACCGTACTTTCGAAATGTTCGGAACACGCAGGAACCGGCTACACCGGGGCCAAAGATTGCGCAGTGGTGAAGCAGACATGCAGAATTGCCATGCGTTGCATAGGAGCTTGCTTATTGTTTTGGTCGGATATTGAAGTACTTGCGAAAAACACGTTCTTGCATTAGAGCGCTCAGGTGGGCTTAGAGTTAGAGCTTTAAGCTACTCTTCCCTTTCGAAAGGATGGTTTGCTAGAAAACAAACACACACACACACACACACATGAACCTACCCCCTATGATTAGTGAAAGATCTTGCAATCGTCAGTGGCACGAGATCTATCATTTGCTGGAAAATGGCTTCCCTCCGCTAACGATCTCTTCTTTTGTCAGTTTGATGAATTTAGATAAATTGCCCGTCCTATGTATGACACCTTAGTGACGTTAATTCGTTCCTCCATTAACTCCT
The DNA here is from genome assembly GCA_007018985.1 of Anopheles bwambae. NCBI lineage: Eukaryota > Metazoa > Arthropoda > Insecta > Diptera > Culicidae > Anopheles > Anopheles bwambae. The sequence goes on from SIXB01001118.1 coordinate 40,269, forward strand.
TGCCCAGCTTGTTGATCGATAAATAATCAACAAACGCTGATGCGTGTGTGTGTATGCAATGTCTTTCCATTTACTTTGCTCTATCTATTAGCAAGCGCCGCTGGTTTAATGTTTCGCATAAAACTAAAGTATAGTTCGGTCGCAACCTTTACGATGGAATGGGTCCTATCCGGTCAAAGATCACACTTCCTGCAACGTTTCTGTCTGCTTCCGTAGCGCTGCAAGTTGTTATTTCCGTGTGTGTGTGTGTCTGACTTTACCACCGTTTTGGTCAGGTAGATTTTCGAAAAACAAGTTTTATAAAAACAAACAAACATCAATTCAAACTCCTAGCCAGATTGCGCAAAACTTAAGCCGCAAGGTTGATCGTTCTCAACTGAACGTGTTGGCGTCCCGTCTCGATGGGCGCATTTTCGAGTTGAATCATTCCAAAAACGAGTTTTACCAAACGCACAAGACAGTTAGACGGGCTTGCGATGACGCCTGGATCGAGTTTTAGTTTTTGGCCGCCAATGTTGCTTTGTCTTCACTCTCCAAGCTATCTTCGCACACAGGAGATGGGTAAGATGTCTTCGCCCCACCACCACGTAGCACGTTTGTCACTGTCAAGGTGGTGCACCGTACCATTTGGGTGGCTTTGCTTTTTTGACGATTCTCTAGCCACTGCCAGTTATCGGTGAGGATGTGTCAATAACCTTCAATTTGGTTGGGAGAATATTTAAAAAAAAAACTGGAAATGCACACCCGCACACGACTAGGTGAAGGTTACAGATATGGTGAATAAAAAATAAATAAATAAGATAACACGTGATTCATGGGCGGCATCTTATAAATAACAATCGGATGAATCGCCAAAGAGTTGTATGATTGGTATTTTATATGATGTAATAGTAGGTTCGTTTTGCAGTTTAAAGCCTTTTTTATGATGCTTAATTAAACTGTACGCAGCAGGAGAAAAGTCTATAACCGCACTGAAATGGTTTATTGTTTAATACCGTTTCGCGCTGCTACCTTTTACAGCAACTCAGCTATTTGTCGATCGATAGCTTTTATTAATCGAAAAACGATCTTCTACCCTCATAAAATGACCAAATTTCGATCGTATTTTTTTTTCCTTTGTATAATTTGCATCTACCTCATCATCATCTGTTGCAACTGCAACCTTAAAGCATCCCCTTGATGCTTGGAAATTCATTCGTAAAATTTAAATCAAACAAACAAGCAGAGCGCATTACGAAATGATTAATTAGTACCTCCGCCATTCGTAAGCATACACCTGTTGAACTTTTTTTGTGTTACTGTTCATCACCTTCAGTCGATCGCTCACCGGAGCGGAGACATTGCTCCACTTTCGTTGCCGACTGCTAACCTTCAGCAAAAACCGGGATTTGGTGAGACTAGCCCGAAATCTGGCCTCCCCAAAAGCCAGCAACAACCACCTCCTGCCCGACATTGACCTTGGTGGGTTGGTGCAAAGTTTTGGCAAAGGTTTTTGACTGGCACGTGTTTGTGAAGGTGCTTTAATGATCGAATTCCGTGACGATCACAAGGGGAGCCAGCGAACGGCTTCACGTTGGTTTGGTTGTTTGGTAGCTTCACGTTGTGCCTCATCCTGTGTTTTTTCGAAGAGAGTCTAATCTTGAGATGGGAGCTTGGTTTTACGGATACGTTGGTTTTAATTCGGATCTTTTTGATACACCGCGACGAGATGGAATGAATCGTTCAAGCGTACGCGATTGGTTTCTGGCTTACGTCAGAGCCTTTAAAAGCGAAGCGAAAGCGTGGCAGACGATCACATCGCGCGTTCGCGCCCCTGTTTAACGCGATAATATTCAACGAATCATGGCAGTAGGATCGGCGCTCTGCTCATCAAGAATAGCTAATTTTCTACCTGTTGGCACAGATTTTAGTGTTCGTTGTTGCTGTCCTTAATTGATAGAAACAGGATCTTCGCGCACAAGACGAGCCTAGCTTTACAGTGCACGATATCAATTAATACAAAAAAAAAAAAAACACACACACACACACCCGTAAGCCTTTGAAGTAGGTCAGCATCAAATGTTTGCGCTGACCCAATGTCATCCGCATCAAACCAACCGACCCCAGCAACAACTAGTTTGATGGATCGGATTCGCATATTCAGTTACCCGCTCGGTGCCAATTAGCCTGGGAAGGGATTGCGGTTGGTATGGGCAAATACAAACCTTGCCATTCCACCAGCCCGGTATTCGGATGTGTTCGGGTGATAATGAAATGATCATTCAAGGCAGCCCGAAACGTTAGGCATGACGAAAATGAAAGTTGTTACGGCAACAGTCGCGAGGTTTGCTCACACACGATTTTGTGAGTTCGAGTTCTGTCAAAGGATGCGCGAGGAGAAACGCTTGTGCGTACACACACGCACGTGTGTGTATAAATGTTTAACACAAACTTCATTAACGTACTGGTGAGGTTAGCTAACGTGCGTGTGCGATCAGCACGCTGTGGGAAGTAAATGATGCGTGTGTTTTTTTAGTTGAGTCGTTTTTAATCACAATGGATGAGTTTCGAAAAGTTTGCATCGTAACGTAGGGAAGGAAACGCCCACGATTGATGTTATTATGGGGCAGCTCGGTGCTCCAGCTTAATTAAGATTACCGGAACCTTATTAGGCCTTCATCAAGCGAAAGATTGATTTTCTTTCATAGCTTGAAATGATCATGGTTTTGTTGAAAAGGCGTCATTTGCTGTGAGATTGTGTACAGGTTCACAATGCAATCAAATTAGTTACATCAAATCAAATGATTTGACTGCCTTTTCATAGGCAACATGCATGCATATTTGTCAACTCTTACTATGAATACTTTTAGCATATTGGATAACATTGAAAGAGTAGTCCCTGATCTTACACCTCAAGGCTGTACATTGAGGAATCTTATGTGATAAAAAACGCTAGATAAATGGTTGGGAAAAGTTAAATCTTCCAAACGTTGCTCTAATATCCGGCATCGGTATCACAGAACCTCCAAAAGCCCTGATGTATCAGCTCCACGCTGACCTTCCAACAAGCCATCGGACAAAGCTTAAAGGCCTCTACCTACGATCGCCTCTACGCACATAGTGAAGGTCATCACATCACACCATCGTAAAAACAAAGACGAGAAATAAGAAAACGAACAAGAGCTACAAGATACACCCCTCGGGGGGAGGGTTAGGGCCAGTCTCCATCGTTTGCCGTGGGGTTGAATCTTGGGTTGAAAAAAGAAAGAGTTCAACCTCAAAACTGGTCTCAAGCGTCATTTAGAAATTGAAATATTCCACAATTAACCGTTAGCTATCGTACCAGGGGAGCCGTACGAAGGGCACCGTACCGATACTGGAGCACTGGAGTTCTCAGAAAGGGTAACACGGTCGGCATTTTTTACTAAATGGCACCAGCAAAAGGGGGGGAAATAAGGTTTATTGTGAATGTCCTCAAGGTTACATGGTACGAATAGAAGCACTGTCTGCTCCATAAACACAAAAACCCATTCAGAAATGTAGCAAAGATCTAGTTTGAAAGTGAATCCAGCTGCAAATCTGTCTGCGAAAGAAAAACGATAGAAATGCGAAAGAATTTCTGTGTCAGACCAAACCAGTTCGCTGTAAAAGGGAGCTTGATTGCGCCGGTGTACAAGATGCGTCTCGATCTTTCCTTGATCTTGTTAGATAATTGGCCAAGCAAGACAAGGGTAAGTTGCGGTACATCACGTCACATCAGTCCGGTTGCTGTTGCTGTTTGTTTGGCCCACAAACATCTTTTATGGGAAAATGTGACAGCTGAAAATTGAATGCACCGAGGTACGGGTGGCTGGCGCCTATGTAAGGAAGGTGGTTAATTGAGTTGAAGTTTGTGTTGGTGATTTTTAAGTGAAACTGGAATACCATAGGGTGAAAGAAGAGAAGATGATTTCAAAGGTACATGAAGGCATAACGCAATAGCTCAAATGCTTAATTCTATATTAACAACCGTCTACACCTAATTGAGGCTTGAAGGTTACGATTTACAGTTGACACAGTATCTTTAAATCAACAACAAATTATAAATAAAACTATTTGATAAAGACAAGCCTCAATGATCAACAACTATCTTCCTAAAATGTCTACCCAGTGTGTGAGCCGCGCAAACAGCAATCTATTTATTTTACCGTCTACGAACAGTCATTCGATCAAGCTACATTGTCGACCGTTCAACCACTCCACACAGTTCCCTAGCTAGAATGATCATGCTGTTTGTGATTATCCCATTATGCAATCATCGTTTGTAAATAAACAATTTCCACGACAAGCGCGAATACATTAACGCTCCCTCAACCCGCTTAGCTTCCGTAAATCCCATTCGTGAATTGAAAGCAGCTCGATCGTTAGCTTGGATTAAACAATGCTGCGAAATTAATTTCCTCACGTTTATTCATCCATTGCTTCGCTTTTTTGTGTTTGTCGTACAGCGTCCTAGGGAAACCCAACCAGCTACGAACGAAGATAGCAAAGCTCGCCGTCAGCACCCACGATGGACATCGATATGAATGGTGGACGCGACCGTATCGCGCCAATGTTCAAAGATCGCCACGTGCTGATCACGGGTGGAACCGGATTCCTTGGGAAGGCGCTGATTGAAAAATTACTCCGGTAAGTACCTGAGCAGTGGGGCAGTTGCCAGTTTTTTATAGATTGCCCAATCTATCTGCAAGTTTACGCGTGCGTGCTCTGAACTAACCGATTGATACCCTCTGATCCACAGATGCTGTCCGGAGATTGGCCAGATCTATCTTCTAGTCAGATCAAAGAAGGGCAAGTTACCGCGTCAACGCCTGGAGGACATCTTTGCCAATCCGGTAAGTAGTGCTAGTAGCAAACGAACACAAGATGGCGCCACCGCTCTCGGGTCATAGCGCATCGCGTACCCAGAAAAGATCAAACATTGCCTTCAACGGTAAATAACAAGCACAAGGATGAACAATACCCGCGTACTGTACCGCGCCCGCCTGACCTACTGTGCCGCGAAACCGCGTACACTAAGCCCCGTTATGCGAGAGAGCATAATGGCGGACAGTGCCACAGCTGCCGATGTTATTGCGATGCATCGCGCGGTAGCTTTTGGGGGGAATGGGACAGGCCAAAACGTCAAACACCCGTTAGCTGGCCTCACTCTCGCTCTCAACCGTGAGGCTGCGTGAAGTGGACTCCAGTGGACGCGGGCAGCTTCGCGAGACGCACCGCGTACAACATGGCAACAAAACAGGTCCACGGTGTGCCACGCTTGCCGCCATAGAAAAGACCAACCTTGGAGTTGGGCAATCGGCGTACACGTCGTCGTGCGCACGGTGGCACAGTATTGCGGGATACACATTCAAACCACTCTCTCTATCGCGCGCGCGCGCTCTGCAACCGTTTGATGAAGCAATGCCTAACGTCGATCATTAGCACTGGGCTGAAGCCTCGCCAGTGCAGGTTCCGTTGCCAGGCAGCCGGGTGTTGTGGAGCTCTTCGCCGATCGCCATTCCTGCAGTGCAGTGAAGTCGCTATGCCACTGGAGAGTTTGAAGTTTCCCTTTCCAACAATCCAATCAAGAACTGTTTGCAAACCCTTTCGAGTGTGTGAGTAATCAAAACGTGCTAGAAGCAGTGGGTCAACAGAACGATCTCTTGATGATTGATGTATCCTACCCAGACAAACATCTTGCCAGACGACCAAAACAAGGGGGTGTTTTGCATGCTACTAAACCGGTCACCTAAATCCCGTACCACCACGTCGTTTAGATGCATGATTAGTCCGTCCCGAAGCCAACAAGTGTCCGTATCGAGCGAGATACGCAAGCAGAAATCGATCGTTCTCAATTACGCATAATTATAGCCTCAGCGCCGTACGCGAGTGCCGCGTCATGGCCCCTGCTCAATATTTTGTCTGCAAACTTTCGCTTCCTTAGCCCGGTTGGGTCGGGTGTGACTTGGTGTTGGGAAATGATTATGCAGATGGGGTAATGCTCTCTCAATGGAGAAATGGCGTAACGTGGCGGGGCACTTCCACGAAATTATGTATGATGAATAATGCTGTATATTCATTATTTTCTATCAGAAGACGATAAAACTAATGATTTGAATTATTTAACTCCTTAAGCGAAAGACAATGTAAAGTGCTCGAAGTGAGCCTATGGTACAATTCTTCAGTTAATTATGAACAACAGAACAATGCAATAAAAGAAACCTTAAATGCAATCCTTGGCATGTTGGTACATAATTCTTTCCCAATCGCAATTTGCGCGACTGTACCTTCTAATGTAAAAACAACATGAATGGTTC
>SIXB01001119.1:0-47213 GCA_007018985.1 Anopheles bwambae
GCCATTATTAGGGAACGATGTATCTTGGCTATGATGACAGCAATGTTGATTGTAGCGATGACGGCAGGGATGCGCGAAAGCGCGACCAGGTTGGAAAGCGAATTAGCACGAGATTATCGAGAGTTGGCACGGTTGAACTTTATTCCAATATCGCGATGATGTTTATGGATGTAATGGTATTCCCAAAAACTAAAACTTATATGATGAATAGCGTGAATTTTTGTCAAAAACACGGAGCGCTATATGAATGCGACTATTACGTCAAACGTCAAACGGATTTTGAGATTTTTTTTTATCGTTGAAATAAAGTTTCATAGCATACAAAATCAAGTTTTACGCTCTTACACGGTTGTCCAAGTCACTTTCGAATGTGCACATAATTTCATCGCTTTCAAGATGTTTTTCAACAGCTGCCAAATGGTGTATTTGCTTCAAAATGAAATTTCAGTTTCTACCCAGGAATTTCAACACATAACAAAGAACTGTCAAACTCAATCCAGCTTTAGTCATGTTGAAAATCATGCTGAAGAAATTAAAAATTATTGTGATGGAAATGAAACATCAGATTGATGTTGATTCACATGTTGCACGCGGTGAATAACAATGTTTACATTCGAAAGTGACTTGGAAAACCTCGTATTCCTCGATTATAATTTATGCAACTTTACTCGTGCTTTTGTTTGGTTTTCTCAATGTATTTTGTCTGCATTTTCACATAGAAAATGAATAAAAACTCGACAACGTACATTATTATAATGACATACGTCATTATTAATTTATATCAATCAATGCAGGTCTTATTCATACACCTCTCAAGGTTCAACGTGTCTTAAACCGTCTTGCGTAAACATTATTATGGAAAAACGCGATCCCTTCTCCACACTGCATTCATTCCATAAACAGAAACGAATCAATATGCATTACAGCAATGTGCAGTTCAGTATTTACACCTCTTGAAACCTATCCCCATCCAATACAGCATATCCTTTCAATCCAGTGCGGGTTGTTTGTCTGTTTATCAATATCGCTTTTCCCAGTATCACACTTTCAATATCTCCTATCCACACCCATATCCCACCCAACCCCAGCCCGAGTTGCCGACCCGGACACAATTTCACAATTATCTCGCAGTTTTGCTCTTCGGATAATTGCAACACACATGACACGGTACGGGGATGTGCGAACAAAACCCCGCGCACGAATATTCGTTAGCGCCCGGCTGGCGTCCCTAATGAAACAATCATTTTCTTATTAATATTTATGATCGCCACACAAATTTGCACACTTTCACAAATTCGTATTTACACGGCAGCGTTCGCGTTCTTTCCAGGACCCATCGAAGCAGCACCAGCAGGGGAGCAGCACAAGATGGAGCCCCAGAGCTATGCCGTGGCACAAAGCCCACCCACCCATCCCCCTGGGTGGACATTCATACTTTCAAAATGTAGGAAGAAAAAGGGGTGCACAAAACCTGGCAAGGCGTTTTTGTCCCCCCCCCCCCCCAAACACGGTGCGAAACGAACCAGAGATGGATTTGAAGCAATGAATACTAAAGTGGAAATAATTGCACCGGTACACAAAAAGAAAACATCCCCCCTCCCCCTTCTTCTCACCCCGGTTTTCTTTCACCAGTCGGAGCAGTCGTTGTCCGCTGCCGATCTCCCATTTGCGTGAAAATCTCCATCGCGCAGGTGAAAATGGCGAGAAAAAAGCGTCCCCCACGGCGCCCCTAAATACAATCCTCTGCCGTCGCCTACTGCCTGATGCTGTGAGTGTGTGTGTGTTTGTGTTGTTGAGGATAATAAAGATGCACACAAACACACACACACACACACACACACACACACATACAATCCCCCCCCACACGGTGGTGCGGCGTCGGCTACTGCGACCAGTTTTTCCCCCATTTCATTTCCCAGCCGGTGGAATTTCTGTGTGTATGTTTTTGCAGAATTATCCCGTACCGGTCGGTGGCAGCTGGCAGCTTGTTTCGCTTTTTTGTGTGTTTGTGTATGTGTGTTTGTAACTGTTAGATAAGCGTGGTATAAGTGATGAGCTCCCGCTTTCTCACTCGCTTCCTCACGTGCTTTCCCGCAAGCGGATGAGCGGATCAACATTCCATCAATGAGGTGGGGTTTTCCCTGTTTGTTTCAATAACGCACTGCTTCGGGGTAGGGAAAATCGTTTTGGCCGGGCGAAAATGGAGGAATAAAATCGTATTCACAGTGGCAAAGACAGACAGACACATTCATCATTTGTATGATGGCCCAGTCGCGGTTTTGATAACAAAAACAACAACAACAACATCACGCCATTGCAGCAAGATTAAGCAAAGAGAAGGATGGGGCAAAAGCATTACGCCGCAACACTAAGGAATTAAAACAGACTACTACTAACGGTAAAAAGGAGACGTTAGTGTGTGGCAACGGAAGCGAAATGAATATTTGTACGCCTGTATGAAGAAAAGATGCGTTAAAAATGTGGTTCATTTAATATTGAAGAAATGATTTCTGCTTCTGTTGCCTTTTGCGTGTCTCGAGGCGAGAAAATCACGTCATTAGAACAGTTAAATAAGCGAATATTTTTGTATTTGTTTATTTATTTATTTTTATTAGTTTTAGTGTAGTTTGCTTCATTCGTTTGCTTTAAATCTTCAAATCTCGCAATGACAGTTCATACCAAATGAAGGCTGCATAAGCATCTCCAGGCTAGCTTAAAAATATTCGATTTTTATGCTCAATATTATAAATCCATACTGATCTCTGAAATGTTTATTAAATAATTAATCCATAAATATCAACATTCCATTTTTTGGAGTGTTTATATTTCAATCACCGTCTTAATCTGACCGACTCGACCATCTACCATCGACTTCCGCCAAGTATCAATTAATCAACGCAAAATGAAAACACACATACACACGCCAAAGCGCGATAAGCACCGCAGAAATACGCATCAGCAGTATACGCAAAATGTTGTTGCTGCGTTCCGAAAAGAAGTCAAAAACGAAATTGTTGCGATCAATCCAAGCACTCCAAAGGCAAACCAACGTTACCAGCGTTACATATCGCTCTCGTACGTTCTCTCACTCTCTTTATCTCTCTTTGATTGTGTTGCTTTCCCGCTCCTTCCCAGTGGGAAAATGCTCGGGCCCGGGTTTGGGTGGTTAATAATTTCCCCGACTTTTCTCCCCCTCGCCAAAAAGGCGAACGGGGGGAGTGGGTGGACCTGACAAGGACATACCCGCGTTGCGATTTATGAATTATGAAGCACACGCTAGATGTCTCTTTCTCTCACTCTTATACGCGCTCTCTCTCTCTCTCTCTCTCTTTCTATTCCCTTTTTTTGGATGATTTTGATTTGAGGAAAATGGAAGCCAGGCAAAGGAAAGAGCACATCGTTGGGGGGAAAATCTGGAAAATTCCCCCTCCTTACCCATGTATCATCTGCGTTCCGCGTGGGCGTGGTGTAGCTGCTGGTCGTCGTCGTCCTCGTCGTTGACTTTTCGGGGCAGATTGTTTCCACCGCTTTCCCGGCACATATTTTGGCACGGAATTTTCACGGCACGCTCATGGGCTTGGTATTTGTGTCTGTTTGTGAGTGTGTAGAGGATCCTATTTACCCACTATGGACCGATGTACGATATTAATATCGGTGGAAACATGTTGTTGGGCAAAGGTGGCTTTAAATTGCACTTTCAAATATTTGCAGTTAATAATTTTATTATCAATTTCGATACTTTGAAAAGCTTTTCCAAGCACAGTAAGTAATTTGTATTTATTTGAAAAATTCTTCTGATAAAACAAAACCTTATTTTTAAACTCACTCTTGGAAGGGATGCTTTTCAGTTTGCTTAAAGTTACACAAGTTAAAAAAAAACACCAATCCTCAAACCACTCCAGATGAAGAGAACCAAACTCTCTGAAGGACATTGAAGGACTTTTTCCTAGAAGTCCGTCCGAGTCCGTTGCATCTTGCCATTTTTTGCCTTTACCAGTATTTCCACCCACCAAACAAAACACACATTGGCCAAATCCGTTCCTTTCACCCATCCGCACGATGGAAAAGCTCAAGTGAGGTTGGTCTGGAAGGTCTTGTTTTGTTAATAATTGCAAGCAATGCAGTTTTTTGTTAGGTTTTTACGCTGTTCCAAAAGAAAGCATTCTTCCCCCCATACTAATGATGCAATTGTACATTACAGTACAATGTGGAAGCAACAACTTTCAGCGCATTTGTGCGTTTTTTGGCTTGCCAGTCCAACAACAACAATAAAAAAGAATCCTCAAATTTACGTTCCCTCCCTCACCGAGCTGTACCGATCGGTTGCGCTCAAAGGCACGGGAGGACACAGATCCCTTCGCAATGAAGGATAATCCGCCTTTCGTTACGGGATCTCGCGGCAAACAAAAAAAGAGGAAAGATCGAACCTTTTTCGCATTCCTGCCTGCGTGCATTTAGCTTCGGTTCAGTGGCCAAGCCTGTTTGGAAGTTGTGCTGCATCGATCAAGCGCATCGTGTCCGGGACGCTAAACACCTCCTGGATCTGGACCAAAACCGTGGCTGTAACTTCAGGTGGTTCCTTCCAGCAGAAGAAGCAAAGGAAGAAAAGGCCTTCACCTTTCTTCTTCTTCTTTATGCCGCCTTCTTGCGCGTGGGAGAGTTTCCGAAGTATCGTGTTACTCTTGCGCGCCGAAGAAGTTTTGCCTGCACGCCTGCCGACATTGACTCCTTCTTCAGAAGTCCTGTTTTGTGGCACAGTGTTTTGGCAACAGATTAATCTGTTGAGCTTGGGGTTTTGTTTTCATCGGGAGTTTTTTTTTTTGGTTGACCGATGCAAACCAAAACATGAACCATCTGACCTTTGACACGGTACTGAACGTTTCCAGTTAACTTGCAAGCTAATTACATTAGGTTCGGTTACGAACTTTCAGCCTGCAAGTTGGTTGGGTTTGTGGGAGGATAGGAAGATTGCTTCTTAATTCTGAGTTTGATTCAGCGTACCTACTTACGCAAAACTTAACCATCTTTTAGTAGTTAATTGAATTGAAGCTGTTTGCGCTCACTTGTTTTTCAGTATCTTTTGTCAATCGATGTACAATGCAGCTGTTTGATGAATTAAAGATGGGTAGAAGTTGGTATTTGATACATGAATTCAGGAGTTATTTTCTAAGAATTTTTGAAAGGATAAAAACATAAGAATATATTTATCTTTTTCTTCTTTTGGCTCAACAACCGTTGACGGTCAAGGCCTGCCTGTACCACTTTTGGGCTTGGCTTTCAGTGACTTAAGGATTATACTCCCCCCCCCCCCCATAGCAGGATAGTCAGTCGTACGTATGGCGGCACGGTCCATTTGGGGATTGAACCCATGACGGGCATGTATAAGAATATATTTATACCTCATGGTAAATATATTCTTGCGTTTTTATCCGTTCAAAATTCTAACAAAATAACTCCTGAATTCTTGGTCTCGAAGACGATCTGAGCTTAACTGTTATGTTATGCATAATTTGGTGCCGTGACCAGGATAAAGAGCTATTTGACCCCTAGGAAAACCATATAGCGATGTTAAATAACTAAAATAACTTTATATAACTGGTATTTTCGAACCATTAGATATAATTCTTAAGTCGTTAGGCGTCATACTAATGACGCTTCGCTGTATATTTCCTCTCGTGTGACTGCGCGATTATACTGTATGGATCCGTGCGGTAAGATGAATTCTTGGATGACAGTTTACAACAATGGGGTCCTTTCCATTTTAAGTTTGTAGGCTGAAATTTCAGCCTGTCAGCTGTTTGCATTGTATAGCAGTTTTCGAGCAGCTATCTAAGTATGTATAATATACAGGTGGGCTTATCCCAAGGTGTATGAATTTAGAAGACTGATTTTTATCGCTTCTGTTTCTGAATGAAGATTTTAAGAGTGTTTTGAATATTCGTCAAGCCTCCAGAAAGCTTGTTTGAACAAAAGTTTTCACCCATTCTGTCAAAAGGTGATATTAAAATTTGATTATAAAAAAACATACTATGAGACTACATGGACTACATACACTTTGATTCTATATTCCATCTCCTGATCTCATTAATGCACCTTGGGATAAATGTAAATAACACCGTGTTTTCGAACAGGTACTCGAATGTAATTCTAGCGAATCTCTGAAAATTGAAGGCTAGTTTTGTAAGTGGTTTTGTATGGAGTGTTTACATGATTTCAGCCTCCAACTGTCAAACTCCATACAAAAAACTAACTAGAATCGTGAAGGGTGCCAATATTGGTCAAAGGATAATATGGTTTCCAGTGGTTTCATGGATACTTCAAACCAACTTTATAGAGATTTCTTCATCTTCTCCTTTTTTGGCACAACAACCGTTGTCGGTCAAGGCCTGCCTGTACCCACTAGTGAAGTGAGCTTGGCTTTCAGTGACTTATTGTTACCATAGCAGGATAGTCAGTCCTACGTATGGGGGCACGGTCTATTCGGGGCTTGAACCCATGACGGGTATGTTGTTAAGTCGTACGAGTTGACGACTCTACCACCAGATCGGCGATTTCACTGTATGGAGATTTCACTGTATTGAAAACAGGGTGATAACATATGATTTCAGTTTCAAAATATTCAATGGATATAACTAATTTTCAAAACATCGTTCTACCTTATAAAATGTTCTTTCTTACAGTAGTCTTACCTTATCAATGATAAATTTTATTTGAATTTAAATTGCTTTTTATTAATTGTAGATATGTTTTACTCTAACAACTAGTGAAAGTCCCGTGAAAGAATCATCCAGGAAACCCATCCACAGTGCATCTTCTAAACCACTGCTCAAGACACTAATCACCTTTCATTGCAAATCCTTCAACTTCAAACAGAAAATAATGATAATAGTAATAGAAAAGGAACACCAACCCATCATGCCTTTTTTTCATCATTATCCACGCGAGAGAAATCGATAGAAACCCGCCGTTCCTCGCTCCATCCACCTTGCATTGAGGATGACATCAATGACCACCATCAAACCGTTCGATTAGCCATCAACCGAAAGGGAAGAGGGAACAAATGAAAAAGCAAATAGCGAATGACACAGAACAACAACGAGAACTACAACAACTACAACAACAACAAAACACAAAGAATAGGGCCCGAGAGGCGTGAAGAAGCAGTCCCCTTCCTCCTTGGGGAGTTGTGAGTTTATTTTCCTCAGGATTTTGCTTCCCTCGTTTGCCATTGATTATCGACTGAAGAAGCTGCTGCCGGACTCCCGGAGGTAGGAGAACTTCATCACGCACACTTGATTTTTTTCCCAGAGTGCTTGCTTAGGGTCCCATCTCTCGCCACCCGGCAAACGCACTAACGAACCAAGCGTCCGCCGCCACTTTACATGCCTTTGATTTCGCTCTCCGCCAACACCGGCACTCGAATCGAAACGGAATCGAACATCCTCGCCCAGACCATAATCATCCATCGCAAAAGGAAATTATGATCTGGCGAGGATGAGACTGCGGCACCGTAGAAGTTGTAAAAAAAGGCACATAAATCACATTCAACAGCTGAAGCAATCATTATTTGCCACCCCAGAGAGGACATCCCGAAGGTTTTTGACGGCTCATTGACGGGGGGAACTTCCTCTTCCAGCAAGCACACAACAATCGACATCAAAGCAAGTGGTATATTGTAATTAATATCGCTTCCGCCATCTACCCGAAACAGCGATGCACTCGCTAGTAAATATCGCATCGCAGTGTGCTGTGGCGACGATGATCTGTGCTCTGCAGTTGCCAACCCGTTGCACTTGTTGGTCTGCTAACGAATTGTTTGCACTTAATGCTTTTTTTTTTTGTATGCGCGCGATGTTTATTTAACCAAACTCTTCACCATTCTCTCAATATGTTGCATAAAAATAATGTTTTTTTTTTCTTCTTTCTAACGATATCCTCTTGATGTGCATAAAATAATAATAATAACGATAATCATACTCATAATCATCTCCGAACCCCGCCGAAGTCCAACACACACACACACAAACACTCGGTGGATCCAAGTGTGCTGGAAAAATAACTGATGCTTTTAAATTTCCATATTTTCCTACCCCTTCCTTCTTCCAACCGTTCCAAAACTCGGTTGGTGAGTGGCATCACTCACGCCCTCCGACACACGGTGGACTTCCTGCGGTGCTCGAGTGTGTGTCATTCAGTTGCGCCAACGGAGAGAGCGATAGATAGGCGAGCGACGACGAGCGCGCATCCTTTGCGTGCGTTTGCGCTTCCCCTTCTTCTCCGTTAGCTGCGCGTTTGAGTGGTTTCGGCTAGTATTTGCATTTTACTTTGATCTTTACGCTCAAGCATTTTTAACTGATGTCGTTTTTTTTTTCTTTCGAGCGAGTGAGCACTCTTGCCACAACTCCAACTTCCTACTTTTAAAATGCGCCATCCCGTCGGGAGTCAGTGAGTGCAAATAAAGCGCACAAAATGTGGCGCTCGAAAAATGCAGTGGCCAACCTGCTCTATAACTCCCCCCACAAAAGTCAAACAGTATTATCTAATGAAATCTCGGCCCGTTCGAGGGGGGGGGGTAGAGTAGTTTTGTGGCTTTTTGTTGAGGGCCGAGATCACGGGACGAACGTTGCGTACGTTTGGTTGCACCTGAGCAGCAGTGTTTCTTTGATTTGATCGTGAGGAACTGATAGGGCATCGTTTCATGTGGTCTTTGAAGAAAGTTGTACTTACATATACACACGCACACACACGAGATTACTCGGTTGTGATAGCGAAGAGGTCGCGTTTGAAGTTTTGCTAGTTATCAAACGCAAGTGGTTCGAAGTGTTGCTGGCCAGGTAGCTTGTTTAACCGCTGAAATGACACGAGACTGTAAAAGGATTCATTTGGTGGGTTCATCCGAACATTCAAAGAATGTTCAAAGCAGTAAAAAGTAAAGCCAAATGCCTTGTTTGCATAATTCTTGGTCGCAAAGTTCTTGGTTGCAAAAATCTTGGTCGCAAAATTCATGATCGCAAAAATCTTGGTCGCAAAATTCTTGGTCGCAAAAGTCTTGGTCGCAAAAATCTTGGTCGCAAAATTCTTGGTCGCAAAAACCTTGGTCGCAAAAATCTTGGTCGCAAAATTCATGATCGCAATAATCTTGGTCGCAAAATTCTTGGTTGCAAAATTCTTGGTCGCAAAAATCTTGGTCGCAAAATTCATGATCGCAAAAATCTTGGTCGCAAAATTCTTGGTCGCAAAATTCTTGGTCGCAAAATTCTTGGTCGCAAAAATCATGATCGCAAAAATCTTGATCGCAGAAATCCCAGTCGCATAATTCTTGGTCGCAAACTTCTTGGTCGCAAAATTCTTGGTCGCAAGTATCTTGGTCGCAAATATTTTGGTCGCAAATATCTTGTTTCTGTAATAATTGGTCGCATAATTCTTGGTCGCAAAATTCATGGTCGCAAAATTTTTGGTCGCAAACTTCTTGGTAGCAAACTTCTTGGTCGTAGAATTCTTGGCCGCCACCCTAAAACCAGATACCTCATATTTGCAGTTTTACAGTTGGTATAAACTCTGCATCACGATACTGTCTTTACACATCGATGGGGATTCTTTTTAGCAATGTTCCTACTAAAGATTAGGCTGATAGTTTAATCATTCCTGGGAAATGCATCACTAGGTCCACTGAAATCCAGACAATCGCCATTCTTTAACAAAATAAATAGCCCTCGTAACTTGCCAGTAATGGACAATATTGTGGTGAAATTGGAAGTTTGATTACTAATTAAAGGTATTTTACTTAGAATAGACATATAATTTGTACGGAAAGAATAATAGATGCTCTCATAGATTAAAAGCAAAAAGTCCCGCCAAAGTCTGCCCACTCGTGATAGAATGAATTCGATGCTACTTCTACCAAACCATTTACTAGGCTTATTCGGTTCTGGTTAAATTCACCCACATTTTCAAACTACGTCTTTACAATCCCACACCTTCCACGACGAATTTCGGAACACTGCTTCGCTGCCACTCCTTGTCCATGTCCACTTCCACCTCACTACGCGGTTGAATTGGTGCTGAGCGCATATTATTCCAATTAAACGCAACCTTTGTCAATTCTCGCCTCACCCGATCGGGTGACAACGTTCGCATCCCACCCAACCGAGGATCCCCGTTTGTCTTTTGTACTTTGCCGGCAATCCCTGGGAACTTCTGCACGATGCACTGTATTGTCTCTACGACGACGACCTCAACGTCGGCCGGAAATCGGTCCACCTGGCAACCAAGCCGTCCAGCAGGAGCAGGAGATGGTACGCCTCGCACACATCTAAATCGTTTCGGAAAATGGACATACTTACCGTGCCTTTCACCGCCGCACCGGGGAGGGTGCGAGTTTCAATGTCCACGCTGCACTGCACGCAGTACCGTTGTCGTCATCGTCGTCGTCGTCGTTATCGAAGTGAAGTGAACAATGGGCGCGTAAGCTGCCATGAATGTTGCAAGAACCTTCCACCATCGATCCTGCCGTGCCGCATACATCCCTCGGACAACCCCCGGTAAAGGAATGAGCGCATTTCGTCCATATAATCCGCCCATTCACCGGTGGTGTTGAACCGTGCGATGTAATTCCGTAAATGTTTCCCCCCCCCCCCCCCCCCTACCCCACCCATCTCCTTTGGCGAGGGAAATTTGTGCACAAGGAATCAACCCGTGGCCGTTCGGGAAAACGGAGTGGAAGGAAAGCCCTCGGTGGTGCTGTTGAGCGCGCACGATAGTAGGTGTGAAATATTTCAATTATTTTCAATCGAATCCAGTGTTTGCGGGACGTTGCTGTTGATCTGTCGTCGCTTTGCGGAAGATGAAATTAATGCCGCATTATGCCGCGCGGCCCAGGTGAGCACCGGATCCGGTCGGGCGTTTATAATGCTCTAACAATCCGTAGCTTCCCCAACCCCGTGAAACGAAGGGTAAACTGGGTGACAGTTACAAAAAACTATGTGTTTTCCTCGGTCCAATGCTATCTGCCCGATGCGCTGTGGGTAGCTGGATTAATAATTGCACCTGTGAACCGGTGCACGTGGCAATTAAAAAATGTGCGCGTGAGTGTTAAAATGCGTGTACGGATCGTTTGCACGGGTGTGAAAAGGCGACATGGTTGATACATTATTTATTCCCCCCCCGTGAGGATGGATGTGGAGGGTGTATTGAATACAGTTTCGTTTCTTAAAAGGATGAATTGGATTGAACGGTATCTCGTTAGCTAGTTGTTAAGGATCGAAATTTTTGATGCAACTGCGTTTATTAAATTTCAAACTTTAGGACATTGATTTAATGATCGCTTTAGATATAATTTATTATCTATAAAATAGTTATCATCAGATGTGACTATTAAAACTTCAACAATTGCTTAAAGTATGTTCAATTGTATTTTGCTTAGGTAATCATATTTTTAGTGAATAATGAGCAATTTAAATATATACCGGCAAATTAAATCTACTCATACTAAATATATATTCTTTAAAAACAAACTAATTTTATCCTCAAACAACAAGTAATATTCACCCAGAATGACCGCATTAGTTACTTATCCATTCATCCAGTAGATTCTTTCTCGAATTATCTACAAAACTGTATGGAATTCAAACTATACTAATGCATGATTTTTATCGTTCTTAATGTCTGTATTTATGATAAAAAAGAAAATTTTCGTTATTACATTTACAATCAACAGTTAAAATAACTATTATTGGATTATTTTTGGTATAAAGATAAAGTTACATCAAACAATTTAAGCCTCAGTGGCACATTCTGCAAACAATGAATATACTCCAAGCTAAAGCCTTTGATTTATTTGTAAAATAAATTAACAAAATGTATTGACTTTATACAAATCAACAAGCAGTGAGCGAAAGTTAATTGATAATTAGAAAATAGTAAATTATATTTAGAGACTGGTGGTATCCCTTCTAATTCGGTATAAAAATATCCACATAAAAATACATTTTTTACGTCAAATTTATTTGGTCACAATCAAAGGAGCACAGGCGAAATGGTGATCTTTCTAGTGTCCATCGTACTTGGATGGTCTACTCAGTAATCCAAACATCAGCTGCAATAGTACGGCTTGATTGGCACTAGATGGCGCTGTTAACAACGCGTTTGAAATGGACGTACGACAAGTCCAGAAATCGTCATTTACCATGAAATAATCATTCAGAAAGTAAAAAATATTACACAATGCGGTAAGTAAAACATAAAATTCGAAACTTCTTGTTTATTAAAAGTCTACTTAAAGGAGTACATTTGGATAAAATTACTAAAATTATTCAACATTCGTCAGAAGATAAGAGCTCAATTATGATACAAGTTGCAAAGATATCTTCATTCTAATCGATTAAATTTTGTTAGCTACTGTTCTTCATTTTCTAAGAATTTTTTAACTCAAAAATTTTCATTTCCCTGCAATATTTTTCGCCAAATCCTCAGCACAGCTTCCGACAAACAAACAAACACATTGCATTGCACTTTCACGCTTCATTCGTTTAATCTCTCTCACCGCTACCTTCGCGGATAAATATATATGATAACAATCAAACAATTAACGAACGGCAAACATGTTGCTTACTTACTTACCAAAAACCATTCCGGAACAACAATTTCCTCGCTCCGCAAGAATAAAAAAAAACCGCTCCAAAGCTGTGAAAAAACGTCCTTCCACGAAAACCGGAGAAGATCGCTGATGATCACCCGGACACAGATCATCCTCCCGGCGGCGGTTAGCTTCTTGCTGCAGGATATCCTGTCCCGTATGCGGTTCATGCGTTTCATCTTCTCTGTTCCTTACACGGTCACAAGCAGGCAGCGGTGTTACCACGACCAGCAACAAACTACAAACAATGGACGAATGGACACTACAAATGATCCTGGAACGCACCAACCATCTTACCGGTGTCCGGTCAAGCGTGGCTCCAGCCCGGTCGGGTATGTACGGTGTTCGGGTGTTTTGTGCAAATATTTTGAGATAATTTTGCCGGCTTTGCTAATAGCCTCTAATGATCTTAACCATTGTGCGGTGGCAAGATTAAGATCACATAAAACAATCACAACACCAATTTACGGAACCAGCCAACCGTTTGCGGGACATGCATGCATGTGTGTGTGTGTGTGTGTTTCGCTGTTTGCCATGGTCCTTTACCGGTCATCCCGTAAATCCCGCACCTGAACGACCGTTTTCCGTAGCTCTGGAGAACTATTCTTTAGCCTGAAAAAAGGAAAGCTCAAAACGCATGCACACACAAAGGAGTGAAGGGATCTGGGAATGGAGTGTGCTTGCTTGTTTGCACTAGAAGTATTGTGCCCTACACGCTGTCATATATCGTGTGGCTTTGTTTGGACACCAAAAAACGGGATCATGCTCGAAGCACGGTAGCAAAACGGGTGAATAGTAAACAAGCCGACTTAGGCTTTAGTTGGATTACAACCGGAATTGGAAGATTTTTGGGCCGATGCCAAGGGATGGCTGGCAATCGGAATCGTCGCTTGATAATTTTAGATTAGTTGCCTAGATGACTACATGAAACACCTTTAAGGTGAAAATTTAGTTAAAAGAAAACATAAAATGACCGGCAATTGAAATTGAAGCAAATTTACTAAACGTAACATATTAACAATAAGAATAATGATGTCTAATTAGCGCCTAAGTAGTAACTACAGTGAAATCTCCCTAAGGTGAATCTTCAAGCGATCGTCACCTTAGAGAGATATTCACGTCGAGGAAAACTAATGAAGGTGTTGCTACTAAGTATCCAAGAAACCACGGGAAAACCATGGCATCCTTTGACCAATATCGTTGTGAGCTGTCGCCCAAAAATTCATCTTAGAGAATTTCGACTGCCAAATTGCATATGCAGCTTACAGAATATTCGCCTTAGGGAGACATTCGTCTTGAAGAGACATAAAATGTATGGAATATGACGGGACTGTCAAAATGTTCATGTTAATGAAACAATTCATCTTGAAGAGACCACATCTTAGAGAGATTTTACTGTATTAGAAAGTATTATGCTGTAACATCAAACGTTTCATACTTTTACCGCGCGGCTACATGAGGTGAAATATACAGCGAAATGAACTATTTGACAGGTGAAATATCTGACAGGTTTAGCTAAAAGGTTGGGGGAGACACAACATCCGCTTTCGAAATTCACTTAAAAATAATATATTCTTAAGCAGAATATTCCCTAATTGGAATAAATTGTGAATTGTTGGCTTTAGGTATTTTTAAACTATATTTGTGATTAAACTACAACATGCTTAAAAAGTTGAACAACTATTGATCAATTAGTTTGAAATATCATTTTTGTTAAAAATATGCAAGCATCTTTGAAAGGATGTAACTTATTTAGAATAAACTGACATTTACTGATTGTAAGAAAATAGAAAGATGCTAAAAGCAATACAACTTTTATCCAAAGCTATAAATCAAATACAAATAAAAGTTGGAAACAAAATAGGGAATACGTAACAAAAAAATTAAAACAATAAAAACCAAAATAAAGCAAATAATCTTATCACAATAACTTTTGCGACATACTAAAAGTTAAATGGTATTGAATTAAAACTTAACCACATATCAATCAAAGATCGCATATCAATAATTTGCGAATAATAGTTTGATAGTTGTATAAAGTAGCAAGTAACACCTATAATAAAAAAAACTGTTAGTAAGCTTCCCAATAAAGTCTGGTGATCTGCCATAAAAATACATTGTATAACATGTTCACATGCATTCAACGTACATGCACATGGAACAGTGAAAGGTAATTTACAATACAAAGATTATCCATACCCCGAACTGAAATGCATAAAACCGAGAGCGAACCTTCCTGCAAAAACAATCACATACCAAATTTTCGAAGTTTTCAAAGAATTTTCTTCCACACAGGCACTTTATCCCATGGTAATCTCCTATCCATTCAAGCAAACCTCCAACACACACACACACACACACACACACCCTGTAAGATTACGTCAAAAGTACCGAAATCGCACCAATTACGTACGATTTTTGTGTCCCTCGCAACGAAACAAAGCAAGCCCGGTTGCATCCCTTGTCCAGCAACCAACCGCCCATTGCCACAAATGATGGTATCCATTTTGTTTCCTTTCGCTACGAACAGTAGTACCTCCTCCCGGCCTATGGTCAGCTGCATCAGTGTGAGCGTAGGAGGCGGTAATCCGATTTCAGAGTTGCAACCTCCGTTCGAGCACCAGAATGCACCGAAGGTTGTTGTTTCTTCTGGGAATAACCAATTGAACCCGATTGGAATGTGGTTGTAACAAATGTAAGCTGCCATGCTGCTTTCGCCCGCTTGCGTTCCATTCCTTTTACTGGTAAGGTTGCATGACTGCTGGATATTGCATTGTAATTGAAGTTTTGTGCGAGCTTTCCAAAGGCACCAAACGGGACGTCGTTCTCCACCTTTCCCCCGGGGAGGGGACAGGAGAGATATGCTTATTGACAAACAAATATTTCATACGGTCATGCATCATAAATGTGTGCTAGTGTGTGTATTGTTGATTGTTATTCCGAACCCGTTGATCGATTGTGATTTATTGGTTTGTTCGCGTATTAAATTGCAAACATTCCAGCAAACGCAATCATGGTGAAAACATGCTTTATTGAGTCGTTAAGAGGGGGAAATAGGGTTCCCTTTTTTATGGACATTGCATTTGGAGCTCGCCGCGTCGAATGTTCCACGAAAATTCAATTTGTTTTTGAAGGGGTTTATGCTTTGAATTCGATTTAGTGCTTATTTATATAATCTTATAGCTAACAATCTAATGTTTAGACAATAATTCAACAAGATTAGAAAAGATCAATATGTATCATAAAGAAGACATGACTAAGACTTGCATCATACATCCACTGCTAAGTAACAAAATTATAATAATTGTTCAAAATAGTAAGCAAAAAGCACAAAATTATAAATCTCTGATTATCTAGTATTGGAATATTTTTTGAAGTTGATAATAGCTTGTTACAATAAAATGTTAAATTTATTGACAGAGCTATGTAATAAATTTAAAAAAAAAACTGGTTTTAAGCATCAGATTGAGGTAATAATGTAAGAATCTTTGAGGAAATCTAAACTAAGTAACAAACTAAATTCCACATACTGTAAAGTACCAGATAGCAGCTAAAATAAAACAAAAAACTTTGAATAAAAAACTCTAAAACCAGATAAAAAAAAGAATAATAAATCATGAAACAATAAAATCATAAATGATAAAAAACCAATAACAAGGTAGAATCTTAAAAAGAACAGTACCTATAACTGGGTCCAATCATGGGATAAACAGAGCAGAAACACACAGAGCAACATCAATAATTTCTCAATACAATTACACTAGTAAATATCAATTAATAAATGTAGTTATGTTATTTTTCCATACTTCCATACATCCCTTACCGATGCGAATGATTTATTTAGCTCACTTCATTTACACGTGTGTGTATGTATATATACTTAAATATTAATAATATCGATCAACGTATTAATTCCATTAATTCACCCTCGTAAATCCTCAGATTGATAGCCTCTTTCTAATCGATCCTGCGATCCTGTCCCAAACCCCAACAAGAACATATGTCCACCCCACTAGAACTACAGAGCTTAAATTCCTAACGCGGCATTATGATGACGATGACGTTGTTTCCTCTCACCTGCTTACCCACTAAAAACACACAAAATCATTCATTTTCTTCCATCCCTTTCTGCCTAGGTACGACGCATTTTAACTGGGAACGGGGCAAAGCGCTGCTTTAATCGAACTTCCCTACTCTTCCTAGAATCTGTTTTTTTGTTTGCTACCTTCAAATCACGCTGGCGTTTGTCACACACACAGACCTATTGCACACACTTCATCTACTCTAATTCTACTACACCGAGCAGCACCATCAAAGCAACCACTCCGACTCAAAGCGCGCTTCGCCACAAGGAGAAGCGCGTGAGTGGGTGAGCGCCCTCTTACGGTGAGACCGCCGAAGCAACCGCCGTTACAGTGATGGCCGCCGTCGTTGCACTACCTTGCGCTGCCGCTGCCACGGGTGACAGCCCACCGAAGCTCATGCCCGCCTGCTGGTAGTACTTCTGTCAGAACACCTTGCCGATGAACGGACTGTCGGTGACGGCAGCTGCCGCTGCCAACCGTTGATGGTGCCGTCCGCTTGGCATGAGAAAGGGACTGCCGTAGTCCATGCCTCCGTTGCGCATTGCTGCCGCCGCTACGGCTGTATGATGGAGGGCGGCTAGAGAGGATGCACTCGACCAGGATACGGGCGATGTGCGGGACTGTAGCTCCGAAGGGCCAACGTGACCGTGTGGAGGGCCAACGTGAGACAGTGCGGACGCGTGCAGATGCAGTGGATGGTGCAGATGGTGCGGCGGTTGTTGTTGTTGCGTGGGAGGTTGCTGAGCAGGATGAAGGTGTGCCGGAGGTGATCCGGTTCCGCTCGGAGGGCTCGACATCATCGGAGGGGCAGATGCGGACGTCACCGGGGGTGCCGGTGGGGCTGGCAAGGAAGCGTGCTGATGTACTGGCGATCGTGCCGTAAGCGGTGAACCCCGATGATGATGATGGTGATGATGCTGCTGAGGCGTACCGCAGCTTCTCGACCGCTTGTGCCCTCCGCCCATACTAACATCGTGCAGCTTGCGC
This sequence comes from Anopheles bwambae, assembly GCA_007018985.1. Classification (NCBI taxonomy): domain Eukaryota; kingdom Metazoa; phylum Arthropoda; class Insecta; order Diptera; family Culicidae; genus Anopheles; species Anopheles bwambae. The sequence goes on from SIXB01001119.1 coordinate 17,707, forward strand.
ATATGCTTCTTCAGATCGAAGTTCCGACAGAACCCCTTCGCACAGATCTTACACGTGAACGGCTTCTTGTCGTTGTGCGTGTGCATGTGAAACGTAAGGTTGTAGATCTGATGGAACGCCTTGTTGCAGATCGTACACTTGTACGCCTTATCGCCACTGTGCGTGAGCTTGTGGTTCTTGTAGTTGCCCTTCTGATGGAACCCCTTGCCACAGTACTCACAAATGTACGGCTTGTACCCCGCGTGGATACGCGTGTGCGTGTTCAGCGTCGAGGAGCGATTGAACGCCTTCCCGCACGTCTGACACTTGTGCGGCTTCTCCGAGGTGTGGATGATCTTGTGCCGGCAGAGCGTCGACGCCTGCCGGAAACCCTTGCCACAGATTTTACAAATAAATGGCCGTGCACCGGTATGGACGGGCATGTGGCGGGTAAGGTTGTAGTGCGCATTGAACACCTTGCCACACTCGGGACAGGCGAACGTTTTCTGCTTAGCCGCCATTGCGGCGGCTGCCGCTGCTGCTGCGGCTGCCGATGAGGAGGAAGAACTGTTCAACGACCCATCGGGACCACTGCCGCCCGGAGAGCCACCCACCGAGCTACCGCTGGAGCTTAGCGACGAGCAGGTACTGCTGGTGGAGTGGTTCAGATTCGCACGCTTCGAACCTGTTTTGCCGCCTGAGGTGGCGGTGGCAGCCGCTGCTGCTGCTGCAGCCGCCGCAGCAGCCGCCGCAGACAGTAGCTGATGATGACCGCCCGCATGCAGATGGCGTCCATTCATCGCACCGTGGGCACCATGGACGCTGGCACTTTGCACAACGGTCGTCGTCTGCAGGCTCGCACCCGTCGGTGGTGGCGATAGGGTAGGACTGTGAAGCCGCCCGGGCGCTCCGTAAGGGTGTAGAGCCGCCACAGCCGCCGCATGATGATGGTGATGGTGATGCTGCTGCTGGTGGTGCTGCTGATGCGTTAGGGCGGCATACTGAGCCGCTGCACACATCAACTGTCCCGGGTAGTACAGCAGCGGATACTGACTTAGCAACTCCTGGTGCCGGTTGCTCGCCACGAACGGATGTATCGAGTTGGGCACATACTTCTTGAAGGCGGAATCGTACGCTTCCGCAACGGAGCTGGCCGCTGTTGTCGGTGGTTCGTAGCAGGGACTAGAGCCGGCGGCTGACAACGGACTCATTGACTTCTCGTGACTGTCGTGGCGACGCTTCCGCAGCAACGAACTTCCACTGCCCGGTGAAACCATCGAAAGCTCGATCGTTTCATCCTCACTCGCTACATCCACTACCGCATCTTCATCGTCCTCATCGACATCGTCCTCCAGCTCGTCCTCTTCGTCCTCTTCCTCATGCTCCCGATCATGCCGTTCCTCTTCACGATCTTCCTCCTCGTCATCCTCATGCTCCTGTCCCATAATGTTGGCGATCGAGAACTTGAGTGTGGCACCGCCGCTCGGTCGCTGAATTTTAGCGGCCGGCCGGCTGATGGTGGCTGTTGTTGTGGTGGTGGTGACGGGCCCATGTGGACTAGGCCCATTGTCCGCGGCGGACTCCGTGTCCGGGACGGCTCCTTCCATGGTGGGACTCTTCGCTGTCAGCGGTATTCCTGGTGGGCTACACGGTTCCTGCATGCCACGGGGACTCTGTAGAAGAAAATAGGGAGAAAACAGGAGAAATGTTAGCATTCATCTCGTACGGCAAATCATTAACAGACGCCACATGCTATCGTCCTAAAAAATAGATGATTGATTGAACAATCCTATACGCGTGTCCTCCCTTTTTTAACCGACGGCAATGTCCAGCGGTTGAATTCAATTTTAAAACAATGCATACACGCCCATCAGAATTCATACCATTCCCACTGATTTGCCTCATTACATTGTTTAATCCCTCCGAAATAATTATGTTTTGGCAAACAGTGTTCTGGATGAAAACAATGTCCATCGATACCCCTTCAAATTGGTCAACCTTTTGCAGCTGTTGTTTGTTTGTTTTGCAAAAACACACACTAATTCAGCTTTCATAATTCAACAATCATCCACGGTCCACCACCATGAAGCGGGTTAAAGGAACAAAGGGAACATTCCTTTAAATCATTGCATTGAGCATTGAGGTGTGGAACGCACTCATGCAAAAATTGGTGATTGAATTTTAAAAGCTATTATTGAGCACAATTAAAGCCCTTTGAATTAATGTGAGAATAGATTTTGTTGATTCAATATTGACGGGCTAGTTTTTCCAAACAGAAATCAATAAATGTATGTGGAATAAATGTATTATTTTACGTGTTTTTTTTTTTTTTTTTTTTGTTGACACAGAATGTAACAGAATGATTTTACCAAAACCGAACTATTGTTATGTTTGTGTAGAATTTATTACATGTTATTTCTTACTTTTTCACTTTTTTCATTCATACCCTTGCTTTTCCTTTCTTTTTATTTGACAATAAGTCAAAACCTTTTGTATGATTTTATTTCTAATTTATCTAGAATTTACTTTACATTTGACAGTATATGACCCCTTTTGAAAGTGTTTAGAAGTAAAATCAAAGCAATTTTTCATTGTTTGAAAATTTATGTAAAACACTTTAAAACTCATACGTATTTCGATGAATATCCGAATTGGAATTAATAATAGCAGAAGTACAAATATTTGCACAGTAAAAATATAAGAATCATATAATATTAAGCCATGAATGCTTTCAGTTAGAAGCTTTTCTAACAAAATTATTAATTTGCTCATTCTCATTGCTTATTATTTAAGGCAAATAAGAAAAGCGTAGTCAAGTTTTAATTATTCATATTTGTTGTATATTACTAACTAATAAGTCTGTAATTTTAGTTTCAACTGTGAACATTTTGTACTTCTAGTCACTGCATTTAACTGCGATTTAACCTGCAATCCTCCATTTTTGTCATTTTATACAATTTCTAGTGAATCTTATTACAACAGTTCATACTATTATTCATAATCATAGTTCAATAATTGTATTCTCCTTATAGATTCTACCCTTCTCATAATGACCCTTCATGTGCACATAAGACTATTCATCATTTATCTTAACAATACACACATAAAATCATACGTACAAAATAAACCATGTTGTGATGATCGTTGACCGATTGAATTTAGCTGGCTGGAATGACCCGACCGCTTCCGTTCCGTCCAGCAAAACACTACGGCTCCAAAGTGTCCGTAACTCGCTCTCTCTCTCTCTCTCTCTCTCTTATCACAAATACACCAAACGATGGCAGCCTCCTTCGCAATTGTCTCTTAGCCGTCTGTGACTAACTCACTCCAAGCCACGTACCAGCATTCCAGCTAGCTAGCGTCTTCCCATATTACAGTAAGCTTTTAATTTACGCCTTACTTTGCGCAACCCACTTGACGGCAATTGTTTTACACGTTCACACACACACACACACTTGACACTCTGGCTTGAAGTCCTTGCCCAGCGGAAGTTGTGCAAACTCAATTAAGGAAATTAATTCAATTGATCGCACAAGTGGTCCTCAGTTACGCTCTTAATTTATGCCAACCCACATGAGGCGTCTTATCACATCCACAGAAGCACACACACACACATACAGAAAGACAGACACATATGCACAAGAATTAATGGATAAGTGTTTCTTGAGCGAAATTGATAATGCCCGTACTGGCTCTGATTGAGTTCTTGTAACAAAAAGGGAATAATTCACACTCGCATGTTTTTGTTTCCTATAATTCACACTTCCTCTGATGATGTAAACAGAGGCACACAAACACGCACACGCACCGTCTTTTCAGTGCGTCTTTAGTTCGTAAGACACACAACGAGCAACTCGTCTTTGCAACGGATTCGCTTTGCAACCTCAAGGGACGCTTCAGATCCACCCGGTTCGGCAGTCGAGACTGTTCTGACGGCTCACAGACGGCTGAAGAACCTCAGCAACCAAGCAGCAGCAGCCCCTGGCAGCCAAAAATTCAATATACTAGCAAAACACCGAAGCAAAAAAGGACGAATAGCAACCAGCCTGCTGCCCGGGCCCCTTGCAAAAACTTAAACAGCCCTCTTTAGACCCCTCCCCTTCACAACGGCAAGTAGGCGACGATGACGGTTGATGATGGTGCGACGGCAAAGTGGAAACGGATCGAACCCCTCGAAAGCGCCCAGCGTTTTCCCCTCCCTTGCACGGTAAATCACAGCCTGCCGCGAACCGTGTCGCTCATTCGTCAGGACATTTTGCAGCCTGCGCAAGGAGACGGAGAGAGAGAGAGAGAGTGAGAGATAGAGAGAAAATAAGAGAGAAAGAGCGAGAGCGCATTCGACACGCACACACTGGCACAACGCGCAAAAGGACACCCGACCGAAGACCGAAGGGACTGGGTCGGTTCACTGCTCGAACTGCTGCCACGGTGTGGAAAAGGACATTCTATGTACACAACTACACACACACACACACACACACACACACACACACACACACACACAGACAGCCGAGTGAAAGGTACGCACTAGAATCTTTGTGGCCTTTTCAGGCTGAGTCCTGAGTCCCGGCGAGTCGTCGGTAGCCTTTTTTATTCTCTCCATACCATCCTTGAGCTGTCCTTCCATTCCTTTGTGGGCGTGTGTGAGTGTGTGTGTGTATGTAAGGTAGGGCCAATATGTTGCACACTTCGCAATGACCTCCTCTTCCTTCTCAACGACCTCTGCAGCAGAAGCTCATCCTCACTGTCATCATCATCATCATCATCATAGGAGCAGTTCTCCAGTTTGCAAAAGGTCCTTTTTTCGGTGACGCCCCGTTATTTTTCGCCACGTCAATGCTGACTGCTCATCGTCGGCATCCGACGCCTTCAATCGTCGACGGTGGTTGGCCTGTTCCATGTGTCGTACGCTTGCCCTGACGCAGGCGCTTTCGCCACTTTCACGGAAAAGGACAACGCCATGCCGATGCCGCGGCCTTTCGCTCGCGCAACCGACCTGAGGATGAGCTGAGTGGATGAGCAAACATACACTACTACGGGGTACTGTGTTTCGCTGGCAGCGAAAGATCCGCGCAGCACACACAAAGGCGGTGCCTGGGGTGTGCGGCAAGGTGTGTGGGTCCTCTCCATTACGCCGGGGTCGGTTGGCTGGCCCGTTTGCTATATTCTTGTTAGCTCATTATCGTACACTTGAACAGCGGTGTGTTGTGGTGGCTCGACGGAAGAGGAGGAAGACCCCGCGGGAGTGGCCCCCACCTAGCGGGATGAAGATGATGGTGGTGGTGGTGGTGGTGGTGTAAGGCCGCTCTCTCTTTCACTATTTTAATTTCAAAAGACCACCGTTGGCACTTGGCTGACAAATCCGAATCCGTGCGTCCTTCCACGCTCCACCTGCGCCAAGGATAAAGCAAGCCATCACGATAGTGCAGGAATGCATGATGGGCAGGGCAGGCCATTAAGCAAACAGTAAATAGAATCAACCGAGTCGAGCTGAGAGGGAAAGCAAAAGAAGAAGCGAAAAAAAGGCGAGCTTCTATAGCTTTACGTGTTAAGCGGAAAGCTCAACATATAGCCAGGGAGGGCGAGGGAAAAGTGACATTAAATAGGAAAGATTGGCCCCCAAAGCTCGTGCCCCAAGTCTGCCACCATAGCCGCCCATGTGCCGTTGATGCTATTCGTTCGCTTCGGCAAAAGAGCGAAATGGCTGGAGCGTGAAAATATGAACAATCTTTTGTGTGGCGGTTGTGATGGACGCCGTATAGAGGCGGTGTAGAGTAGAGAGTGTGCTTTTCTTTTTTACTGCAAACCTTTTTGTACATCAGCCTTATTAGCGGAGCCACCGAAATGGGTAGTCTTTTAAACAAATTTATTCTATTGATCAAATCATCGGTACATCTTTCCCTTGTATAAGTGTTATGATTATTAAAGAAGGAAAGCTTTCAAACCATGTGAATTCGTAAGAAATTTAAACTTTTTTTATTCATTGGGCAAATTATGGCGAATTGTTGGACTGAAAAGTACATAAAAATGTGAAACAAAAAATAAGAATCGACTTTATACCATTTCAATGAAAAATTCGGAGACCTAACTATATACCATCTAAGCCTTTCAATACAATATACAACGTTTAATGTTAGTTTTGCAACATCAACATTCATAAAAATCACATTATTGAAAACATTACTGTCCAATACTCCTAAAGACACTTTTGCAATCTCTTATTTACATAGTATGTGTGTAACATAAATGGCAAAAATACAAAATATTTCTCGAAACGGTATACATTTTTAAACGATTTGTATCAAATATATGTTTACTATAGTTTTTTATATAGAAGCTTTACATTGTTACTCAATTTAACAGAAAATTATAATTGTGAACTTACAATATGTTAATAAAAAACAAAGTGTTTACAATATTTTGAGGTAAAATAAAAGAAATCATTGAAACATAGTATTCAAAAGAAACTTATTATCTTGATATGTAAACAAATATCAAATAGCATTAAACTAATACCAAAAACCCAAAATGTGGGTTTCAAAACCTTACTTTTCGTATCAAATTTATTGAAAAATATAAAACAAAAATTATTTATTTAATACTAATTTAATACTGTTGATGCGTGAGAAACAGATTGTCGACAGAATATACCAAAAATGAATGATTCAATATATATAAGATATTTGTGTATTTTTAATAGAATATAGCAACTGGTAAATTATTTTGCATTTTTTTTAATACTTTTTAATAGATAAAACACACTTTTTGAGACAACTTTGGACAAATTTTATGAACAAATGATGTGTGATATTTTGTGTTTGTTTTTTTTTTTTTTAATTCAAAACCCAAAGTTTCACTCGTTTTCTCGATTGTAAACTACTTGCAAGCGCCCTTCCCGCCCCACACACGTACATAGCCGTACTGTGTAAATTTGTAATGGGGCGCTCAAATTACAATAACTTCTCTTCGATCAGCCCTGTGCTAAAAATAGACACATGGTGTGGTGTGTATCCATCCCCACTCCGATCCATCTCAATCTCATCACATCGCCGTCACGCCGTCGCTGTCCAGACCGGCACAATGCGCGGATCAGCACTGTTGCGATAATTTCACAATCAAACGCAACAGCCTTCCGCAAGGGGGCTGCGGCGGCGACTGTGAGCGCTCGACTGCGAGCGCATCGCACAAGAACGAGCGCCCGCCCCGGCGGTGCCCCCGCAGACACGCACGCTCCGATGCGTGAAGAAATAGTGCGCACAGCAAAGAAACTAGTGAGCAAAAATCGCACAAACAAACAAACAGCAATCGTTCGTACACACAATCGCAAAACCGCATTAGACCGTTTGGCGACGATGCCGATGACGAAGACGACGGCGAGCTGCCGGATTGCGTTACCAGCTCTATGGAAGATAACGCCACGTAGACACAAGCGACCGTGTGGCCTAATGGAGAAGGCGTGGGACTTCGGATCCGAAGATTGCAGGTTCGAGTCCTGTCACGGTCGAATATAAGGATATGCTAATTTTCCTTCTCCTTGCGAGAGGGGATACAATTAGTAGAGTTATCCTGTAAATATTTTTGGTAAGGAATATCAATCAATAATCAACAACACACATGCAAATATATAAAAACGGTTTCCATAAAGCCACAATTGAGAATGAGAATAGTTGTATCTTAAGTGATCAAACTATTCAATTGCAATTATCTCATACACATGAGTTACTATAGTACTTAGAAAAAAAATATTTATCACTTAACCGTCCATTTACAGACCAGATGAACGTAAAAATATGTTTATTATTACAAGATTCTCGTAAAAATAACAGAGAACACAAATGAGGGAGATTGCAACAATTTTTCATGTTGAAATATTATACTTAACATAATGTTCGATTAACTAGACATCATCACGCTAATATTCAAATTTGACAAAATGTAGTACAAATTAAATGTAAATTGCCATTAATAGTTCGGAAGCTAAATATTCTTCAATTTGGGTAACAATAGACCATATATGGATAAAAAACATGATACACAAAAGAAACTTTAATATGTTTTTTTTTATAATTAAATATACTATTGCAGGGGTTTTCAACAGTTCTGATACTTTTAGCACTCTTTCTGGACCCCTGTGACGCTATTTCAACACATTTCAAACCACAAACAAGGCCTGAATGTATCACTTAATGTCGCACAAAATCCAGAAAGTATGCCAACTTTATCAGATCATCTTAAAAACACTGCAATGCTATCATTACTTTATTGATTTATTACAGGGGTTTTCAGCCATTCTGAAACTTGTGTGATATTTTCTGAATTCTTTGTAATGTTATAGTTTTAAAATTATAGAGAAGGCAGGAATGCATCACTTCAATATCACAATTAGTTTAAAAATAATGCCAACAGTGGGGCCCTTTCCGTTTGAAATTCGTAGGCTGAAATTTCAGCCTGTCAGCTGTTTGCATTGTATAGCAGTTTTCGAGCAGCTATCTAATTGAGTATAATATACAGGTGGGCTTATCCCAAGGTGTATGAATTTAGAAGGCTGATTTTTATCGCTTTTGCTTCTGAATGAAGATTTTAAGAGTGTTTTGAGTATTCGTCAAGCCTCCAGAAAGCTCGTTGGAGCAAAAGTTTTCACTCGTTCTGTCAAAAAGTGATGTTCAAAATTGGTTATGAAAAAATGCTATAAGACCACCTGGACTACATACACTTTGATTCCAGATTCCACCACCTGATCTCTTTAATGCACCTTGGGATAAATGTAAACAACACCGTGTTTTCGAGCAGGTACTGGAATCTAATTCTAGCTTGCTTAAAGGCTAAAATTTTCTAGACTGAAAATCGCAGGCTAGTTTTTTGTGTGGTTTTGTATGGATTGTTTACATGATTTCAGCCTCCAACTGTCAAACTCCATACAAAAAACTAACTAGAATCGTGAAGGCCCCCAGTATCAGAACCACTAAAAACCCCTGCACATCGATGAAAGACAAGCAAAACTCGGCGCCTAAACTGCGTGAGTCACCTTATGTTATTGATTTGTATCGCACATTTTACCAATTTACCCTACGCCACACCTCAAGATATCCAGCCGGATAAAATGATACAACTCCTCCTCATCAAATGACAGACCCGGCTAACCCTAACCTCGTTAAACCTAGAAGTAGTTGAACCATCCACCCTCCATCCATCGTTGAAGGTTGAACATTGCGCACGGAACATAATAAGCAAAAAATCACCTGGCGTGTGGCACACACACTTCTTCCGAAAACCCACTTCGCACCGGAGGTCGTGTGCTTTATGTGAGCAGCGCTTCGGGAAGGAAGCACCTGTCTTATTGTTCGTGCCACATTAATGAAGCAATCTCTCTTCCTCACTCTCTCTCTCTCTCTCCCTCTCTTCAATGTAGGCTGCACAAGATGCAACGGCCCCGACAACAATGACGACCCGATTGCTCAATTCCAACTCTATCCTGTCACTTCATCTGATGATCTCCCGTCCTCCGCAGCAGCGCTCTTTAGGTTGCGAAAAAGGTAGGCAAGATAGAATTACATCAGACGCACGCGGGCGCTGTCCTTCCGTCTGCCGGAAGTGATGCCGGAGCAATTCGTACGCCGTACGCCGTCTCGCAAAACAAAATCCACGCACGGAAGGAAGTAAGATCGCTTTGGCAACGAAAATTCTCCGCTCCGCTTACGGAAATTCTTATCCCTCAAGCTGGATAACACACGACTGGAGTCAGTACGGACAGCACGTACCAAAAGGCGGGGGAAGGGGCCGACTCATTCCCGGGCTGGCAAAAGCACGCAGTGTTGCATGATGCCCGTTTCTTCAGCTGGCCTCGGTCCTGACCAAAGCACACCAAACAATGTGCCAACGATGCAAAATTAATGAAGAACTCACCGGACAAGGAAGCATTCACCGAAAGGAGTGTGTGTGTGTCTGGGATTTGCTTCTTTGCAGGATCGTAGGCATTAACCCTTTGCGTTCGCCTGTTGAAGTGCGGATGCTTCCCTCTGTCGGGATGGCTTCGGGCATTTGTGGAGCATTGCCTTCATTTTTCTTGCACCACAACCGTACGGGAGAATTGTGCATTTGGGCAGGAAATTCTTCAACTTCAATTGCCGCCCGGCTGTGGCACACATTGGGACGTGCCTAAGTTTGTCCTTTTTTTTATTCTTGGAACGTCCTACAAACACGGACGTGCAGAAGCGGACCAGGCCCTGGAGGCAATGCCATCACAATCCTTTAGAGTGGTGTAGCCTAGGCCTCATCCTTTCCCATCTCTGGATGCTCCAACGAGCGTCGTGTTGCACAAAGCACAAATTCAATTGCACACTTGCCCCGACTGTACCCCGATGAACTTCTGAGGAGCGGAGGCCCAACAGTCAAACACTCTCCACAGTGCACTTCTGTACTTTCACCATGGTAACAGTTTTTGTTGCACTGTTTGTGTTGGGTTGGCTGGGATTTTTCTGGGAGGTGTATCTGGGTACGGGAGGTGCAGTTGTTTGTGGGCACCTCCAGAAGTATCTTCAGAACAATCGCACTAGCTGTAAACAAGCAGATGGGGGCCTAGACGGCCCATACGTCTAGGCTTTTGAGACGGGATCGGTATTACTCTACGATGAAGGATGCCCTCTTGGCAGGCGAGTCGTCTCAACAGGCCCAACGGATTGATAGCTTTGTGCGAAACAATGGCCGTTTGCTCTGTTTGACCATGCATACAGGCAAGTGTAAACAGAGTGATCAAAGTGTTGAAGGACATCCGAGTGGCTGCAAAATTCATATGTTTAAGGGGAATATCTATCCAATGGCTCATGGAATTGATGGTACAGCAGCATATGATTTCTTGGAGTTCGATTTTCTTGGTCATCTTGCTCAATATTTTGAAAATATTTGATAAAATATTATCAAATAAAATCAAAGGTAAATTGTCTACAGTTGTATTGATCAAGCTCATCTCTAACGTGTTTAACGAAACATTCGTTAAGCTGGAGTACTCGACTCCTTTGATTAGTTTGTTAGTAAACAATAACGAAGAAGTTGCGGAAATGGCGAACTTGTGGGCATGATGTGGAAGGAGATTAATCTTTTCAAATCTCAATAAAACGGATTGTTTTTTGAAACTAAAATTTCAATGTAAATCAAATAACTAAAGCAAAGTGCACTTATTTTTTTCGAAAAGGACAAATCTGTAAGTGTATATTGTACTTTACGATCACTCCAAGTCGTCTTTTAGAACTAATCCAATGCAGCTGTAACATCAACTATGTGACCTACTGTTCATTCAACATCAAACTAACTAAAACATCTTTAATTATTATTTTTACTTGCATTTAAATTTCGCCAGTTAAAACATCACAAGAAATAGACAATTTAAAGTAGGCACATTAGCCACTTGCTTTGTTTTACGCTAATAACAAACAATGCCCCTCGTGATCATTAAAATCCTAGGCCAGGACCGAACCTCAGAACATCAAAACACCCTCATTTAGTCCGTATTTTTACCATCTCTCGTTTGACCTTTTTCCAACGCTTTCTGCACCGTTCCCCCATTGTCGCAAACCAGCATATGGACGCCGTCAAGCTGCAAAGTTTCGTTGATTGTGCGCGCACAATTTGGATTGCTCCTACTTTGCCCTTCCAGCCATTCCATTGTACTACGATCACTTAGCGCCTGTCAAATTGCATCACTGTCAACTGCAGTGGTCGCACATTCTGCTGCCTCAAGCAGCTTCAGCTCTGCAAACGGATAATTTGATATTTTAATAAGAGTGTACGCGAGAGCTGGCCAGATTTTTCCTGCATGCCCTCGTTTGCTCACCAACACAAACACACACACGCACACACTCCGTAAGGATGCAACAGAATGCACCTTCCACCACGGGAGTCCTCGAGCCGTTGCCGGGGACAGCAAGGCCGGGCTCCTTGAGAAGCTGTGTGCGTGGCTCATTTTTCCTTCGCTTAGGATTTCGTTGCCCTTACCTTGCACAAAACAAAACCACCCCTGTGTCCCCGGTGCCGTCGGGTCTATTGTTGCTGCCAGGACGCTTCCGCCACACCGGAAGTAGCCCCGGCTCGTGTGTACCGGTTTTGTTCGCTGCCGCGCTACTGCTACCCACCTTGCGTGTCCCGCTCTCGCGCAGGGATCGGAGCGTTCTGATCGCATCGAAACTTCTCCGCCCAGCCCAGGTGCTATTGTGAAGTGCCGCGCGCCAGTACGGTGTGCGTGTCCTTGTACGTGTGCGCGCGACCAGCAAACTGCAGCAAAAGTAGGCAGGCATTGACAGAGCTACAGGATCCGTCTTAAAGGACGCGCTCCGCGTGGTGAAGAAAGCCGTCTTCGACCGACATCGGCAGCTGAGGGCAAAAAATCTAGAACAGTACACGGACGCGTGTTGCGATTACCGGTTAATTATGCTACGGAGTGTGTTTTTTGCCCTTTTCTTTTTGCCTCGCTATTCAATCGCCTTTTCATTCGGGTAGGCGCATAGCCGAGCAGTTGCGGTGTGTTATTAAATGCTCACGCCAACTCGCTGACAGTTGGCTCGTGCCGGTGGCATTATGAATTGTGCTAGGTCTTGATGCTTGATGCTTGCGGCTAGGAGGAAGTGTGTTTGAAGGAGAGATTCGCATTATATCATTCTAAGATGAACATAACGTTGAAGCAACTTGAAATGACTTCAAATGGAACATTTATATCGTAAAAGAGGGATTGATTAATGCGGATTGCATAGTTTCAGGCAGCTTGAAAGGCATAAGAGCCTTTCTCCCAGTATAAGGTGCAAATTGAGGCATCGTTGAAATGAAAATAAGTAAAATTCTTAGCCTTTGGTCTATATTCTTTCAAAACAAATTAAAAATATAGATTAAGTTCTATAATAACTACCCTTTTAACGCTGGCTTCGATTGCTGCTCTAGTACCATTTTCCATTCTTTACTTCTCAAAAGGCCTATCTTTGGTTTAATGAAGCACATTTATAGAAGAGTTCAACGATTACCCTTTTACACGAATGGCACACAAGTGTTTTTTGCCTAATTTTGCATAAATTACCTTCCACATGTTAACACTGTTTTGCATTTTAAAAAGAACATTCAATCTTAAAATTTTATGCATTTTTTTGTCGGGTTTGCACATCTGCCTCAACCTGCACATGCTAATGAACTCTAGAACAGATGCTCCAACCGTTTATAAACTGTCACTCGTGTCAGCTTTCGAGAGTGTCCTCTCTTTTGCCCATTTGTTGCACACATAACTCGGGAGGAATGAAAATCTACATGCTCGTAATTGCACTTATAGATTGGTACTTGGTGCCGCTCACCTGGCACCAGCCAACCCAGGACACGTGTGCCGTCGAAAGTCGCATCCTGCCCACATGTGCCACATCCCGGTACGTCAGCACCCCTTTCGAGTGTCTTCACTTCATACCTCCCGTACCTATCTTCGCGAAGGGTTGTCCGGGTGGGTTTAGGAGCAATTGTAAAAAGCAAATCCTTAATATGCAAATCAACCCTCCCCAAGCAAGCACGCGAGCGAGTTGTAAAGCGAAACCCCCGGTCCGTTTTCCTTACTTCCGGTCGCATTCCAACGGTACAACCACACGTAAAGGAACCCGTTTCTTATTCGTTTTTTTTACTGCAAAAGGACCTTCTTGGATTTATCATTCGCACACGTGGGCTGCCCAACGATAAATGGTTAACGCGGCGTCGAGCGTCGTAACATCTGTCCACAGGATACTTCCGGTTGCGAAGGACTGGCGCAGCAAATGCACGTGTTCGTTCTGCGGGTAGATTGCGCTCAAGTGGCCACCGAGTATAAAACTGGCCGCTTCTCTGTAACTCAAAACGCTCTGCTCCTTCGCTCTTACAGAGGCTCACCCAATTCCAAGCTCGCGAGTTGATTAAGAAATTATACGCTCGTTATCGCGCAGTGATCATTCTATTAAAATGTCACGACTTATCGCAGCTCCGTGCCGGTGGTCGCGGTCGTGGTGACGTAGACTTTGATTTCCTTCCAAACAAGGGATCTGGCGGCACGTACACCGCCATAGTAACGAAGCAAAACAACAACCAAACACCCTCACCGTTCGGTGGCGGAAAGACGGACTAATCTCATGATCCAATCTACTATGCAAATTATCATCATCGGAGGTGAGCATCGCTGTGAAGAGTGGCCCCCGGCTGCCCCTTCACCTCACGGTAGGCTGTGGCCGTATGGTTTTCTCTTTGAGTTTCCCCCTTTTTGGATGCCTTTCAAGTGGCAGTGACGCAAAGGAATCGCGATGGCAAACGATTTGCTCAATGCCAGCTCACGCCGATGGGTATGATAGAGGCAGTCGCCTGCCTAATCACTTTGTGATTTATAGAGTAGGAAGTTTAATGCCCTTTTTGTGCAGGGGATTCGATTAATTTAGCAAGAAGACCTTATTATTCTTTCTTTTTAAATATTGTGCACTAAATGGGTGTAATAATGTTTCCTAAAACTCATCAAACTATAAACCGAATTCTATCAAACGCGCAAAAGGCTCCTCTTCAAACAAGACTCCTTTATCTGCTGCCTGCTCTATACCCTTCGCCACTGCTTCGTGAACGATAAGAACGTGCCAGTGCGCATTTTACGTGCGTCCTGTTTTATTTTCCTGCTGCTCACCCATTTCATGGACGACGTTACCGTTCCGGTAACGGTTACCGCGGCAGTTTACAGTACCGAGGCAGAAGATCGTTCGCCCCCGATAAGCACCGTACGTGATCAAGGCAGCTCGCGTGACTTATCTATTGAGGCATCTTTCAACGCTCTCAAAGACAACTTTCAGGTGGAAAAATGGGGATTTGCCTGGGCGTTGGGGAGTTCATGTACATTCGTTTGTTTTTTACGACCGGATGTAGGTGGCGAAGAAAAATAGCTGCCGAAAGCGAGGAAACGCGGATGGACAGACACAACTGGCTAACTCTTCGGCCGATTGAACCGTGGTAGCCGTACAAACTGTGGCAAGGAAAATGTGCAATTTGTTCTTTTCATTACCGCTGGCAAAGCGCTCTTGCCTCGATAGGGATGTCAGGCGAGCTGAAGGGTACTAATTTTGTAATTTATCACCTATACAAGCGTGGACAGGGACTGCGACTCTGTGTGTGTGTGTGTTTAGGTCCTTACGACTCTCGAGACGACTGAGGTAGTGCTTTGTTCTTGAATTAGCCGTAACTCTTGGTGATATGGTAAGCGGAATACTTGGAACTGTTTCCTATCTTCAAGGTAGGTATCTAATATCAGGGCAAGTGCTATCCGTTTCTTAAAAGCCATAGTCGCATGATACTAAGGTCTTACTACTTTTGGAAATAAAAAGGGACTAATAAGCACCTTTGAACGTCTCCGATAAGCTTACATTATTCTCATCAACTACTATGTAGCCTGGCAGTCATGTTTATTGGGCTATTTTAACCTTTATTTGTTAAGTATTCAACCGACTTCTTAGAAGAATGCTATGAATCCAACCAATGTAAAACAAATTATATATTCCCAGATGTTTATCCCTGGTTACAAACCATGTGGATTAAATGAAAAAGGCAAACAATCTTATCCAAAATAAACAAATTCTGTCTCGAGTTCGTGGGGCGGTCCCGTGGTATAGTCTTCAACTCGTATGACTTTTTAAAACACGCTTGTCGTGGGTTTCAGTCTAGAATGGACCGTCCTCCCATAACAAAGACTTGGCTATCCGTCAAACCAATTCAACAACTAAATATAGCATTATCAGTAGTAGTATCAGTAGTAGTATAAGCAGGAGTATTAGGAGTATTAATAATATTGCTTTATTCTATTTTAAATATTCCTGTTACTCAAATTACAGAATTTGTTCTATTAATAATCTTTTCTGTTGTACATGAACGTAGCACGTACATTTTAAAATTATGACCTATAAGGCATATAACTGGCCAAATTCTGGATCCTATAATCCTAAGAGTTATGTTCATTATTATGTTCAATAGTTTGAAATCTTACGCGATAATGGGTACGAAACTATGTTCTCTCCCCATTGAATTTTATGCTTAATGGCAATCTTGGCCGGAAGAACTAAAGTAGATTTCTAATAATTGCAAAATTAAGGAAAAGTTTAATTCAGGGCGGAAAATACATTTGGAATTGAAAACCCCTTGGCTGAATACAAACCTAAGAGTGTAATTCAAGCAATTATTCAAAATGCTACAAGTAGTTTTAAAAAATCTTAGCGTCCCTATGCATGTTGCAGTGTGTCCTGATAATTTCCAATACATTAGGTTCTGTTGCTGCTCAGAAGGTAGTGCCCTGGAGCCGGTGTTGGCACCAGTGGAACTGGCACAAGCATTTCGCAGTTATGTCCTGATGTGTTCGATGGAGTTGATCCGTTTTTTCTTAATGAAACTACGTCGGTCGTCTAGGGTGTGTGTATGACTCGGTGGATTCTTTTGAATGACGTCCGATGCCACCACTTGCTCGTAAATTTTTATTTTATTCAAAAACTACCTTAGAGCAATATTATCGTAAAGATTCTTCCTTCCTTCTCAAACCTGTGTTGGGGTAAGAGGTGGGACTTATCATCATATCATCATCATCATCATCATCATCCCTTTTTTAACTACCTAATGCTACATTCCTTAGCCTGGCCATCCGTAAAATTCATTCACCTACCAGGCCCAACAAAACTGCTTCATCAAACAATTGACTACACAAACATATCGTTCAAACTTAATCTGTGATCGCCTGTGTAAAGCGTTTTCTCACATACTAATGCTTCACCGCAGCACGATCAGTTGAACGTTTTAGTTGAAACAATAGCCGATTGTTTCACATTTGTTTTTGTGCAAAACAAAGAAGCTGCTTCTCTACGGCTGCACGCCTTACCATAAAGGAGCTCGTTCAACAGTTGCTTTGTTGTTCGCCAGCCACCAGCTGAAACCATGCCACCAAACAAAGCCTCATCTCGCACAGCCCAAATAGTCCCGAATGTTCGGAGGCACACAGGGCCCACATGGGCACCCACAATATTTGCCAATATTTATCATAAATTATCGGGCATTTTCCTTTCACGCGCTGGTAAATATTTTCACCACAAAGCCCCAGGAGGTTCACCCCGCTGCTCGGGATGATACGGGGTTTCCTCCTAATACTCGCATATCCTTGGCGGTGGCAGCGGTGGATGAAATTTGCCAACCGCACCGCAACCGTTTCTCGTTAATCCCAGCTGTTGAAGTGAAGCGTGCTGCGGAAGGACGACCCACCGAGCGGTTACGGGAAGGAGTCGTTAATGAGCTCAACATCTGCGAGCCCACGGCAGTCGGGGTTTGTCTGTTTTGTCGGCCCGCACCTCAAAGGCCCAAACGGTGACAAGAAGCTACCTGTTTTCGCTCCGGTGAATCAATGTTTTAAGACCGCGGGCCCTGGCCCGTGCCGTCAAGACAGAAACTATGACCGCAAAGGAGAGGCCGCCAGCAACCAAGGGTCGGAAGACCACATCAGAGGGGCGAGAAGTGCCTACAGAGAGTAATCCTTTAATGAGGTTATTATCCGATTGCGGTGGTGGTGGGTTGATGTTGGTCGGACTCCGCAGCTCACACGTCGGCCTCATTGATGCGCTTTGGTTTGTCGGTCAGATCAGCATCCAATGTTGGTTCAGTAATGGGTTTTTAGTTGGAAGATGTGGAAAGATTGCTTGAGCGAAGACGTACGAAGATCGGCCACTGAAACTGTTTGATTATTGAGGCGGCGTATCGATATCACAAAGCCAAATGCCGCCGGTCACGATTTTGTGGATGCGGCGGTCCAGTTGATAAAAAGATCTGCTTGATTAGAGCAAAGCTTCCGAGATTAATCAACCAAATCGGGTTGTTCGGTGTCAGACTCACGAGTCTTTACAATCTCCTGGGAGCCTTCAAATGTCATCCAAATTGTTCCCCAGTGAGCATTTATTTCACTACAACCATCATCGAAAAAAACAAAAGACTGCAGTTGCACACAGGAGACAAACACTGCACAAGAACAACCACACACAGTGTACGATGCACTTCACCTACGCCGAACCCGTCGTCCTGGCGACGGCTAACAGACGGCACGTTTCAAAAC
The DNA here is from genome assembly GCA_007018985.1 of Anopheles bwambae. Classification (NCBI taxonomy): domain Eukaryota; kingdom Metazoa; phylum Arthropoda; class Insecta; order Diptera; family Culicidae; genus Anopheles; species Anopheles bwambae. The sequence goes on from SIXB01001119.1 coordinate 35,783, forward strand.
GTCCCCCCGGTCTCTCTCTCATTTCGTGTGCGGTCTTGAATTGTTCACGAAATGTGCATGTGGCACGCGTGCATGCCATTGTTTGTGTGTGGTAAAGCGTGCGCCTTGTTTTCGATTAATTGCCGCACGGGGATGTCACAGTGCTCGCACACGCTCTACCTCACACGACGCGAAGCGGGTTGAAATGCATTTTATTTTGAATAATACACCCAAAAACAGAAACGCGCTTCACTTCCCGCGAACGTGCCTTTTTGGATGTTTTGCCGAATGTCCCCTTAGGGGGAAAAGCATGCAAGAGTGTACAAGGAGGGAGAGAAAAACAAAAGAAATTGGGAATTGCAGATCTCGTGCACAACGCGCTTTGTGCAATGGTTAATGAGAATGAGTACATCAAAATTACAACACAGCGAGTAATGTGTATACATCTAATGGATATTATATTAATTGAAGTGCACATGACAACACAAACTGCACTCTTCCAACTCCACTGTGCTGTGTACCTTTCCCATCCATACGCACTTGCTGGATCCAAAGCCCGGGAAGTGATGCGCATCTTCCCACAACCGAGTCCCTGGCTTAATGCATCGTTCATCCCATCCATAAATCACGGAATCCTATAATTCATCCGCCCAGTCTTGAAACCTTCTCTATCTCTCGACCTCCAAGGTGAACGTCTAATTGCTCTAATTTGCTAAACTAACAATACCCAATTAAATAAGAAGATTCCCTTCCCTGGCCGTCCGTTGCTCTCATCTCATTTTTCAATTTACTCCCAAGCGCGAGCTCTAGTTTACATCCTGCCAAGGAATGCAGCGGCCAACAGGTAGAGGGTCAGCCCGTACCCATCTCACCTCATCTCACCCGATCATTCATCTTTTGTCGGTTGCTCCCGGGGTCCCGAGGGATTAAGGATGTTTTCGAACGGATTAGCCCGGCTTTGCCTGTCCCTGCAAACCCCCGGTAAGGTAAAACAGATTATCTGCCCACATCGAATTTACTTTCGATTATTACGGGCACGGTCAGGAGTCGGTCGGCCGTCCAGTTCCTCCAGCATCCAGCTCAGCTTCTCACAGCACACAGGAACGGATAAGCCCCAGGGGGCCCCTTGCGGTGGTCGAGCTTTCCACTCAGTGGCTCAAAAGCTTTCCACTTTCTCTCGGGATTAGGCGTAGGCCGCTTCCGACTGCTCGAAATGCTCAACCCGCTAATGAAAAGTAATGGTCAGATTGTTTTATTCCGTTACAAGTTTAGTGTGACCCGGACGTCTTTGCTTTGTTGCGGACGGCGGTGGCAGACAAACAAATCTTGCCCAAATCACGTCCTTTGGCTTTGGAAGGGTCGTGTGGGACAAGCGTGTGACACACCGGTGGACAACAGTTTGCAAATATTGCACCGTTTGTTGGGGGGTAAATATTTTCCCAACACGCACACGCACCGCCGATGGTATTGGAGTAGCAGAGTAGCCTAATATGGCCATAAGCCGGCTCAATCCAACCTACAAAAGCAGGTTAAAATAGGACCTGGGAAGAGCGCACGAGCAGAAGACACTGATTATGGAAGGTGATAACAAGGAGCAGTGCTTACGAAAGGATCGTCGGATCATCCCACTTACGTATCAACATGCTAGCCATACACACACACAAACACACACACACGCGTGTCCTGGGGTGGACAGTTTTTATTTGGTAGAGCCTCGTCCAGGGGTGGACGTTCCTCTGGCTCGAAGGACTACATCGCCACCCGGAGCGATATCGAACCGGTTGTGTCCCCAGCGCATCTCCCACGGGAGCTTAGAACCTTCATTCGAAGAAGCATCCAGGGAGAAGGTCCCTTTGCCTGCTTCACTGCTAAACAGTTCCCAGTTTTAAAAAGATACGCCAAACGCACCAAAACGGTGTTTGGTTTTAATTTGGAACAACAAACATATTGCGCTGTCAGCTTTGGGGAACAGGATGACAATTCTTGGCTCGGTAAACATGGACTACCCCCTTACTACCACAAAAACGCTTCCTTGGGGGAAAGAAAGGGGAAAAATATGAAGTGAAGTCTGTTTGTTTTTACCGCTCCTTGTCTTGTGATAATGGTTTACCACCGATCGGTCGATTAATATTGTTCATGCCGCGCGCGCGCGCAGGAAACCCCCTCGCCACTGCCGGCAACCAAGGGCACGCGCCTAATACAATGCCCTTTTTTCCGGTGTGTGGTATGGTGAATTTGATGGTGTTTGCGTTCCCTCATTTGGTTTGCAATATTATGTTATTGTTGTATTGCTTGCTTCGCACTCTGCGCTACGATGGTTTTTTCCGTTTTTTTTATGTTGTTTCCCTTTTTATTGTTGTGAATTTGTCCATTGTTCACTTTTGCTGAAAGTTTTCCAACATTTGTAGACTATATTTTATGTTTCTGTTTTAGTGATCAATGAGTATTTTGAAGCAAATTTGTTCATGTCTTAACATTTTGAGTTGCAATGTTTTATTCTGTTAACATTTTGTCTGTTTACTTTTTCTCCATTGGTTCTGGTTTTGTTTTATTTTTACTTTCACGAATGAAGTGTATTTTATCCAATATTTTTAGTTTTTTTATCTGATTTTTTGTATCTTTCATCTTATCTTATCTTATTCATTGAATTATATCATTTTCATCATTTCCCTGTTCATATGTTGTTGTTGTATCACTAATTAGCAGATTTATGTTAGGTACATTTGAATTTTCTTAGCTGTTCTTTTTTTGTAAATATTTTACTATTTTTCTTTTCATTTTCATTTATGCAACCATGCTCAGAATGTTCACAAAAAATTCATTCAAAACGTGTACCCCTCTAATTCACCCTCCTTAACCCATCAAACAGCGACACGAACAAAAAAGACTTCGCCTGCAACACCACATCATTACAATTCAAAGGCAAACCACGTCAAAGCCAACACCAATCAACAGCCCACCAAACACCACCGGTAGAGTTTTCCCACTCTTTCGCTGCCGGCAATGGAAATCCCATCCTTTGGGAAAATACAAAACACTTACCACCACCACCACCACCACCAGCATCACCATCATCAGCCGCAGCTACCGAATCGAAAATGGGCAATCCAATTCCGTCCTTTCCATTCAACCGTTTCCCGTCGGTGACATCGACCATATCCTGGTGCCGGTGCTTCCCTCACACACGCATTCTAGCACGACGGGACAGAGCAAAATAATTACCAGCCGAGAGGAAAGTGAATAACCACGACCATAATGACACACCGGCAAAACGGAACACAACCATCAACCGAAATCCAAATCGGAAGTCACTCCCGCGCACGGGGGGGTTTGCCACACCCGCGGAGATGCTGTGTTTGATGTCATTTTCATCACCGTCTCTCAAGGGTAATGTGTGTGAAACGGTGGGAACTATGAGCACAATCGAGTTATGCCTTGTCCTGGCCCTGGGGTGACGGAACGCTTCAGATGGGGAAGATCTTGAAGAAATGGTCGTTTTTTTTCCTTTTTAACGGGAGGTGCTACTGGGTTGTTGTTTAATCTTATAATATTTTATACGTCAATTAGATTTTTGAATTTTAACCAAACATTTATTAAATTTATCAATTGACTTACAAATTAAGTATATGTTTTTCGCTGTCTGTTATTAAAGCCATTAGAGATATCGTTAACGTAAGAATTAAAAGAATCAAATCCTTTTTTGGTCCTTTTTTGAATTCGGCAGAAATATTCTGGTTTTAGTCTCAAACGATATGTAATTGCATGATTAAATGAACATTTATAATTTTTTACCAATAAAAGGACTTTTAGTATATTTTACTCTTCATCTATTTTTTCTCGATCGTTTGCTTCAATTCGTTCTTTCTCCTACTATTACATTAAATACTATAAAGGTCATTTAGATTGCTCAAATTGAGTGAAAATGGAATTTAATCGTTGGCTAATTGATGCATCAATCATTTGATACATAAAACATAACATTCACCCTTTGTGTTAATGAAATATGAGCGACCTCTAATTACACCTTTAACTCTAAAAATCACAAACCAAGTCAATTGGTTTGATAAAAAAATCTTTTGGTATGTCCAACAAAGGGGCCCTTCACGATTCTAGTCAGTTTTTTTTGTATGGAGTTTGACAGTTGAAGGCTGAAATCATGTAAACACTCGATACAAAACCACAAACAAAACTAGTCTGCAATTTTCAGTCTAGATTATTCTAGCCTCAAAGCTAGAATTAGATTCGAGTACCTGCTCGAAAACACGGTGTTGTTTACATTTATCCCAAAATGCATTAAATAAATTAGGTGGTGGAATCTGGAATCAAAGTGTATGTAGTCCAGGTGGTCTCATAGTATGTTTTTTAAAACCAAATTTGAATATCACTTTTTGACAGGATGGGTGAAAACTTTTGTTCAAACAACCTTTCTTGAGGCTTGACGAATACTCAAAACACTCTTAAAATCTTCATTCAGAAGCAAAAGCGATAAAAATCAGCCTTCTAAATTCATACACCTTGGGATAAGCCCACCTGTATATTATACTCACTTTGATAGCTGCTCGAAACTGCTGTACAATGCAAACAGCTGACAGGCTGAAATTTCAGCCTACGAACTTAAAACGGAAAGGACCCCAAATTTGGAAAACAATTTGCATTTTCAATGACTTACAAAGTATCCACAAATCTTCCTAACAAAATATTGATTACATTCAATGAGCTTAAGTATCATTTTCAACATAATATTGACATAATTCCTCTTCATGTTGCATACCAGCAACAGTAACGCTCTATTATTATTGCGAATTTCGCTCTTAAGCGGCCCAATATTGCATTCATACGACCGGCCACACCAAAACTCCTGCCTACACCTCCATCACAACAATCGACAGCGCCCGGAAACTAACAAGCCTCCTTGACCCAGCAGACGCCTCCTACCAACCAGCCGGGTACCGAAAGTCAAATGTTACAATTAACTCATCACTCATCGAGGTGAAAGAGCGGGAGGAAAAACAAGCCAAACTATTCCCGGCAACACGTGCCATCGATTCACGCACAGCCGTCTACACGCGCCCACCACCGACGCACTTCGTGGCGGAAACAATTTAAACTGTATTACAAACAAATCAATAGCAAATGATAATAACACCGGATGATAAACCGTTGCGATGCGCTCGGGTGTGTGTGTGTGTGTGTGTATGTGAGGAGTGTTACCGGAAGGGCACGAAAAAAAGGCAAAATGCGTTAAAACGATGGTCGCCGCGTGGCACGAGCGTCGTTCGCACAACCTTCACAACCAACCCCTTGGAACCTATTTAGGAACTTAGGGAAAAACGAGGTGGAAAAACGGGGGAAAATTGGACAACGAAAACGCACTCCCTGTTCCGACTAGCACTATTGTCCCCCGTGTCCTGCTTCCGTAGGGTCTCCTCGAGGGGATTATTAACTGCCGGACGACTAAATTGGCTCAAAACCAATCGGATCTCGAGCTGCCGCGTTTTCCGGCACTTTCCCTGCGTATTCCTGCCTGCGGTATTGCTTATTTCCGGGCTTGTCGTGCGGCTCTTTTTTTCCTGGGCTAGGGATGCGCATCCGTTGTCCACACACACACACATACACGCCCGGCAGCACCGGAAGAACTGGCTAATCGGTTTGTAATCGTGCTGTTTGGTTCGATTTTTGTTGCTACTGCTACCGACACGACACTACGCCCGCTTTATGCTGGTGACAATGACAAAGGTGGGATGTGTCAAGATGTCTGGGGCGGTGGAAATAGTGTAGGTGACAATTAGGAGCGTACATGGGTGGTGCGGTTGCCGCTATCCTGCCCTATTGTGCTGATCAATTGTGGCGCCGGAAGCGATTGGAAGGCCCGAAATCGAAAGGAAGGCATATTTGGGATTATATGTTGGCAATTTGGTTTTGGTGGTGATGTGATTTGGTGGTTTTTGCTGAGGATTAAGCGTTGTTGGATGAATGTTTTTTTCATGATAATAATCTCTTATTTCATTTTGATTTAACGCTAAAATATATTAAAGCATACAAGGCATCAATCTGTGCTTGGACAATGCATTCTTAACTTCTTAACTTAACTGCAACTTAACTTAACAATAAACTTCAATATTTTGTATTAAATAACTTACAATCAAAAATTTACTCAAAACACCTTTCCCCTTTTCATGCTCGTCTGAAGCACGTCAAAACTCATCGCACAAACAATTAAAAACTTTCACTTTTCAGCGTCTAATACTGCTGCTACTTTCCGCGCCCAGCCCACGTGTCTGGGAGCCGCACACGCACAGCAGCCCATGACAAATCCTATCAAAAACTTGTCACCCGAATCGGGCTTTGCCGAGACCGATTCAAACACCGCGACCCAACGTCCACGCCCACGTGCACAAACTGCTCCTCGTCTGTGGGTCCTTTTTTGGTTGAATCCTTTACCTCCCATCGTACGCGCCCCAGTAAGACACGCTGTCAACGAAGGATTAGGTTTGTTTCGCGTTCGGCAAAGTGCGTGGCGTGTGGCCTGGCTTTGGCAGCACCGGGGTTCGAAACGCTAGGTCGACCAAACGCTCAAGGACTTTCGAAAGGCTCCGTCACTGCGAAAGGCGACCTTTAAATTCAATCCTATCAACAAAAGGTTGCTGAAGCATCGCGACGACGCCGACGACAGTGAACGGTGCGACGGTTTTAAAACACGGGGAGACGGGGACGAAACGTTTGTGCGAGAAAGGGCGGGTTTTAAAGGGGCTTCTTTTTCTTCTATCAGTCTTCCCCCGCGTACATCCTCCCTTCCTCTCGGGTTGGGAAAGAAAGGAAGCTGTGAAGGTGTTTTAATCCCCTTTTCCGGTCGCGTGATCTGGCTGCCAAAGTGTCACCGTCGTTTGTCGTAACTGTCACTGGCAAACATAACAACGAAAGCAGATCACACCACCGAGCATCCGTAAAGTGAGGCTTTACAAAACTTTACAAAACGCCCTGCCTTCAAACCACTTGCTGAATGCTTCAGGTTCCCATGGACACTTTCAGGGTAGTAGGGTTGCGTTTAAAAATGTCCACCCCAACAGGAGGGTGCGTACAATAGCTGTCGACACCTACGGTAACGGTCAGTTGAATGGGGACAGTATAGGTGATTAAACTAATGGACACCGTGGGCAAAAATTGACCATAATCGGAGCTAAAATTACCCAATCAAAGCTGACCCATCGGGATGGGTGGATGGTGAGAACATTGGTCTCGTTGCGTGCCGTGTCGTTGCAGAGAGGGCTGTAATGGACAAAGTGGAGCGGTTGGTGTGAAACTTTATACAATGTGGTTCCTTTTTCTAGCCTTTTTACACCATTGATGGGGAGATTTTCAATCCAATAGAGTTCAGGGAGTTTGAGGTTTGATTTAAGGACATTTTTCAAGCGGGAATCGCCCCATACGGCTTCAAAATTGTGCTAACAAAGGGCATATGTGTGACTGGCATCAATGGCGTTCCTTTTAATACTCCTGTGTTGGTGTTCGTTCTCTTTAATTAGTACAACTATGGAATCGTTCGTTTACTTTTTTCATAAATTATTTCTCTCGGGCACCATTGAGTAAGCAAATGTTCAACTCTGAGAGCTATTGGAAAGCGCTATAAGCTAAGTATTCAGATACCTGTCTCAAATGTTCCTCACCTAGATGTTCCATACAACCCTACTCGAAAGATTTCATGCTAATATTTGACTAAAAAAATCAGCAATTTGTGACGAGAAAATTCCTCTCGAATACCAATATATTAGATGTTGGCAATTAGGGTTTAGACAGACAATTCAACTCAGATAGTTCATTCGTAACTCCTTGCTATTTAAGTTCAATCCGGCAGAATACGATTCTTAAAACTCATACAAAAATCGCCTAAATCTGAAGAAGAGTAAGTTCTTCAAACGGAAACCCAGTACCAGTTAACGTTTGCATTTAAAAAAATGATCAAAAATTGCCGCTTTTTCATGGGTTTATCTTCGCTCACACTAACAAAACGTAAATTACAAATTCAATAATAGTATCTCATGAGTAACCAGACTAAATTTTACACCTCTATCAGTCCTACTCTAACCGAGATGGCCAACAAAGTGAGGCAACTGTGTTTAGAAGCGTGCGCGATCAACGAACCGCACCACATAGTGTCTAAAACGGACTCCGTGTGGCAGTTTGTGCACGTCGTATAAGCCTGTTCCGGCATCTACAACATCTTTGACAACAATCAAACCATCGAAAGAAAGCCCAGTTCTGAATGGCCTACGACTCTGAGCGGCTAGAAGCTCCAAATGATGCTGAAGAGAAAAGTGGCTACACTGGTGCATATAGCTTGTCCGGGACGTCGATGCAACCGGCCAAACATTGAAATAGTACCTGGAAAGCATGAACAAACTTATCAGGAAGCAGAAATCGCGTCCACTGGCTTCGCAGCGGCAAACAGTGACGCCAAAACTCAATAGGATCCTTTTGGGTGAATTTCGGAAAAATTTCGAGGAATTACACTCTAGTCCGCGAACTGGTCCAACATTCCCCAACTGCGTTCTATAGATTTTTTTCCTGGACAAACATGATCAAGAAGCTCTACTCAAACAATTTTGTGGAGGAATTTTTGGCGAGGAATTGATAAAAATGGAAGAAAGATCTTAAAACATGCCTACACGCATGTATTCGTCCGACATGGCGAAAATTCCGGATAACTGACGGCTCTGTCGGCCTGCAAGGTCGTAGACTTATGTTTGCGAGTAAGCTTAAATAATTATCTTTCAAAGTTAGTTGGTTTTCTGCAGCTGGCCGAAAAAAGTCTATTTTTTATGCAAACGTTGAATGAATTTTCAAATATTCAACTTCAACTTCAGCTCGAGACAGTTGGAATGCCAGAAACAGCAGCTAAAGGTTTTGGTCAAACAATTATTAACTTTTAGCTCTAATCTCATCTTAAATTCATTCTAGAGTCTTGCTAGTTCATCCGAGGATTCACAAAAGATTTTATCAATGAACTTTTAGGCCTATGCGTCCCTGCATTTTAGTTCTATCAATACGTCGTTTAATCGTTTCTGCCATTTAAGCGTCCAAACAACCATTCAGCACCTTTCGATAAAACGAACGAAAAAAATACCCCAATTAGCCATTCGGCTGCACCATACGATCCCTTTTGTCACCAGTTGTTACATTCGCGGTACAAAATGAGCATTGCCGTTCGCTTTGTGCCCTTTTTCATCGCGACCATCAATCGCGAAACACACCTAACGTAACCGCGTGCCATACGACGCCAAATACGCTGAATGCGATTCAAAATCACCCGACACGCCACAGGACATTCGCCGTTCGAGTGGTGCGCTTCGACCAAAGCCCGCTACTTGTTTTAGACGCTCTTTTCCCGAGACGAACCCCCGACACAAAAAAATATATCCGTTACGATCGATATTGTACAAAACCAGGAAGCCCTCGGGCGTACATCGGGACGGCAGGCAGGCAGGCCAGACACTGGAAGGACCATTTTTTCGGACCCGCGGCTGCAAAATGCTGCTCCAGAGTCTGCCCAGCACGACAGCCACTTTTCCGTGTGTGCCCGGTGCCAAATGTGTGTACGCGAACAATGACACAGCACGAAAGCTGCACCGTGAGGTACCGTGAAAAGCACAACGACAACGACTATTTTCCCTTTTTTGTACCTTTGGCTACAAACGGCGTGAAATACATTTTTGCACCCGAAAAAACACACACTGCCCCCTCCGGGTGCCGTGATTGAGATCGTGGCGTGAGATCAACTAACACCCCCCTGCGGGAGCTCCTTCACCGGCAGCCCGATGGCCATATTGGTGCCCAACAGGGGCCGTGAGGCTACGCGAGCCCATCGATTTAACAGTCGCGCGAAACAGGACCTTCCGCGAATGTTACTCTTTGCGCAAACGCTCTGCAGCTTCCCAGACCTTCTCTCCGTTCCCCTTGTGCAACCATATGGCGCTCACATCATGGCTGGCTGGCAGCTGCTACCACGACTCAATTCCCGCCCTGTTTTTCCTCCGTCAGTTCCCCTGTTTTGCTAGTGTAGCAGGGTGCAGCACCACCATCACCATCATCATTATCGTCATCATCAACGTAAAAGCACCCTTAGAACGCCCTCTGCTACCTTGCTGTAAAGGGACTTTAAGACCTTACGAGATTTTTGTTGTTTTTTCTTCACTCAAACATTGAAATCTCCCTCTTTTTTGCCTCCTCCCTGTTTTCACAAACATTGAGACCTTTTAGTCGAGCCAGTTTTTGGTTTGTCCCCGAAGTGTGTTCGCCTTTTTCCGGTCGTCACAATCACGGCTCGCAGGCAGCATGAACACGATCTCTAATTGTCGATCAAATAATTGCAATGTTGCACACATTCGATGAGGCACGTCGATGGAACCGTTTTTTGGGGGGTAGAAAAAGGGAGAAAATAAATAGTAAACCGACAAAGAACCATATTTAAAACCAAAAAAACATTTAGAATTAAGCAAACAGTTATAGAAAGGTTTTTCCTCTAAGGATAATTTATATTGTTGACACATTGAATTTCATTTTCATTTGTCTGTTGTTTCCCATTTTTTTGTTGTTTAATGTGTCTTTGTTATTAGTTTATTCTTCCTCTCTACAGTCTAGCATCACATATTGCAGTCTGTTTTTGATTTTTTTTATATCCTTTCCATATCGTTTTGTCATATTTACAGCATTTATTGAACCTTCTTGGAAAAGAGACACAATTTTGATTGCCAAATTTCCGAAAACACTTTAAAATCCATCTCTTTTTATCATTGCTTTCGACAATATCGCCTGTTTGCTGTTCATTTAATGCTATTTTGCATCTCATTTGTTCATCGCGGTTTGTTTGCTCCAAACTGTAATGCTGCGCATTTTATTGCATTTTGCACCAACTAGTCGACTTCTTAATAAGCTGCAACAGAGCAGCAGCGCTATGAACCTACCACCAGCCTCCCATTTGCTCTTTCCGCGTAAAACAATACCAAAAAAAAACCACAACAAAACCGCAACACCAACGCCGACAGCTTCATAACGCGTTGATGTAATTTTCTCTCTTTCTCTCATCAATTGACGGTCATTTTCATGCCATCATGCCAAAGCAGCGGAGTGACCAACGATGGCCATTCGCTGCATTCGTTTGCCGTTGCCTGCATGGTCCCTCAAAATGGCGCCCATTATAGTTTGTATCATGTCTCTCGGCTCTTCTCACTGTCTGTCTGTCCGTCTCGGTCCGTGCAGCATCTGCGTATCCCGTGCGTAGCGTATTTTTTTTATCACTCGCCTTTTGTTTCCATCCATCGCGTAGCTATGGCGGCACAATGTGCAACTGTTATGTTACGCAGGGAAGTGGGCAATTGCGATGCCAGGCGTTGCAGTAGGCAGGGAAACTGTGCACACTACAACAACAGCAGCAGGCGAGCGAAAACAGCGATGTGTG
>SIXB01001120.1:0-47039 GCA_007018985.1 Anopheles bwambae
AATCCATACAACAAAAACAGAATTAGAAAAACTGTGTTATTTTTTATTTACTTATAAAAGCAGGTTAATGGAGTCTTGCGTTTGCGGATTTTAGGTTAGATATCCTGGATATCCTTAGATTATATTTTTTATAGTAATTGATTACGAAACAAAATCACAGATAAACTTCTTTTTCTTCCCTCCATTTCTTTTCATTTAAATTTCATAATTGTCGACATGAATTTTATGTCGAATTTAATTTTTCGACTTTATTTGATTTCCTTCGCTTTTTATGAGAAATTGGACACTCTTTCATCGCATTGAAGCTATCAATCACTTTAATTGGATAGAAAATTGCTTTGGCTTTTCCACCCTGAACTACCACAACTATTTAACTTCTTTATCACTCATTAACTGCTCTGTACAGTGCAGCCAGCACAATTGCAATGGTGTCGCTGGGGAGCAACATGATTTTAATTAATGGAAATGCAAACAAAGTGTTATGTATAAGACCGCCGTAGCACGTCCAGAGCTTCATTACGGATGCTAGTTGAAAGTAATTCAAAGTCCACCCAACATTTGCATCGAGGAAAGGTCGCACAACGACAGTCGTGTCTAATGAAGAGCAACAACTTTCATGACCACTTGAGGGAGTTCGTTAATAAAATCTACCGCGTTGATGAAGTGTCAGAAGTGCATTTTCTAGCTTGGGACTAGACGTGTGTAGTACTTTCTGCATCATGGAGTTGATGATTTTTTCAACATTAATCAAAACAAAAAAAACAACACCCAACTGACCGAACTGAAAAAGACGGTGAAAAAGCATATGCGAAGTTCTAAGTCCGAAGACTGTCCCCATAAAGCTAGTGTGCCTAGCTGGAGGCTTTGTTGTTGTATGCTCCACTCAACCGTCTGTCGTTCTTACGTACGAAACCGTTGCTATTTGCTTATGTAAATCAACCATAAATCATTCAACGAGCTGTCCACAGTAAAAGAACCGTTTTCACTTCGGGGTGTATGTGCAACTTTTTACTTTACTCTTTCTTGCCCAGTTCGCTCGCCCGAGGCCGGTGGTTAAATAACTGTCACAGCAAGGAAGCAGTAGCAGCAACCGGAGCAGCACGTTGTTGTTCGCTGCAACTAAATTTCAAAATTCAAAGGACTCTCTCTACTGTCTTGTTTAGAGTGAGTGTGTTTTTTTTGTTCTATTTCAACACTTCTGACAGCAGCTCGCATTTCCTTGCAAAGCGCTTCAGAGACTTTTTGGTGCGCCTGTGAAAAGAGTCCATGATTTGAAGGTTATGTTTTTAATTTTAATTTTTATGCACAATCTCGTTCTGCTACTGCTGATGTCACAAGTGCACTACCGCTGGGAGGAACAGTGAGACGAAACAATGAATTTTAAAATGTGCCTCGCAAACCATTAATGCAAGTGCTTGCAGGAATGGTTGTGGTGCATAATGGTTATAAAACAACAGTTTTGGTTCAAACCGAATGCGAGTATGAAACTGAGTTTGTGCGAATTAAATTCTTTGCATTGAAAAATGAGTTGTTAACTTTAAGCAACAGAAGACTACACAAAAGGGCCGTGGATCTACCGAAACTATTTTTCTTATCAGCCTATATTAGCCAACTTTTCACTTGCAGTGTTTACGTGTGCCATAATTTCATTTATCATAATGATTGTTCTAAAAATACTAAGCAAGACAACATCTCAGAAAAAGTGTAATTTTTATCACGCATAGAACAAACAGTAGCGCAGAGGCAAAAACAGGCAGAAGGAAATGTCGCAAGCGAAATGTAATTATACCAACTCGCCCACAGCCTCGAGGCGAATGTTCGGGTTTCGGCTAAGTAAATGGGATTAATTCCGGTGAAATGTCCCGGCTGCTTCTTTTTCGGGCACTTTAACTTGTCTTTTTTTTCTTTTTTTCGTATACTAAGTACACTGCGGGTAGACCCAAACATTACTAATAATAGAGCATCGGGAATTGAATAAAGGCAAAAGGTACTATTGTGCTAAAAATATGTCCCATGCTGGAAGAACAACGTGCCAAAGATCGTATGTGAGTTGGTATGTGTGTTCTTACGTGGGCTTTCGTTGCTAAATGAGTCTCACTAGCCATAAACCCATTGTGATCACGAGTTTCTTTCACTTCCTTTACGTGAGTTTGTTAACGTAGCACAATCATGGTGTTACAGTAATTGAATCTTATTTGTTAAATTAAATGAAATAAGATATGTTAAGGTGTTATGCATAGACTTGACAGTTATACAAATACATTTCATTTGATTAAATAACCACTAACAAGTTAGTGATGAAGGTTCAAACAATCCAATGATCTACGCTTCTACCAAATACCCGAAGCCCACACAAAGATAGGCAGAAGAACATTACTCCAAGGAAAAGGCTGCTGTGGTTAGTTGGCCACAACTTCCACCATTGTGACTTTCTGGCATCTACGTGTGGCATGCGTCATCGGTTAGGATCAACCGAAATGCCAAGGCTTTCAATTCCAACTATTACGGTGCGACCATTTGTTCTAATCCGTGCACACCTTAACCCGAGCCAGACGCCCAGCAGCCAGCTCGTGAAGAAATCGTACACCTCACGAGCAACGCCCGCTGGCATCCTGTAGCATTGCCGGCTGGAAATGCCAATTGTACGATTCACTCGGCTGCGCCTTCTATATCACACATCGTGTCGGACAGGTTGGTGGTTTTAGAATGCCGGCACGTACCGCTACCGACAGGACCCATCGCAAAAACGGCTCACCCGCCCAACAACGGAAACCCCGTACAGAAACGGGTCAAACCACCGGTTGTTCTGTCTGCCAGCGTCTTACACTTGTGAGACTTTGCTGAGTGCGGGAGCTTCTATTAATTTGCCTGGCCAGGATGTCTTGTTGCTGTTGCTCACTAATTGAACATATTTGTGCTAGCCTGAAAGGTGTGTTCTTTTGCGTAGTGCTGCCGCATAGTGTAGTGCACACCACATTTCATTGCCGGACGGGTAAAAGAACGAAGGCAAGACATTCAAATGAGTTTTTGCCACCTATACCGGTGCCGGTGGCTTTCGATGTTTGTTGAACAAATATGGACTTGGGCTGATGGGTGCGGTGAGGATGCTTTTTAGCATGAAATGATGTTTCCTTGCATTGTGGTCGCATCGTGCGATGGTTTGCATGATGTTTCCTAATATTATGCCCTTTTAAATTAAAACGCCTGTATGGTGAATGTGTATTATATGAGATAGCTACAAGCAAGAGTATTGTGTAAGAAAATAGAGGAAAACATCTAACACCGATTTAGGTAAGCTGAATCCAACTTACCTACATTCCGTTGGGGCCTATTTTTGGGCGAATTTGGTATTTACGCTTCATGTACTTAAAATATATGACACTTTCAACAAGTACTAAATTGAGTTCAACTTTGTTTAAATAATCCAAATGAATCTTTTTTCAATGATATTATACTTTCTTCATTCAAATATGAATATGATAAGCTGTATATGATTTAAGTAACATCATTTGAATAACCCATTCTGATTGTTTTAATTTAACTTTCAATTTACTGCACAACCACAACTTTTCGGGCACATTAATATTTTATTTTGTAGTAAATTATGTAATAATCACTATTGATAAAAATAATTTCCTGCAAGAAATATGCCGTTTTATCGAGAAATAATTAAAACCATAGCTTAGCATTTCTATTTCGATTGTTATTGTTGTTGGAATAGTTTAGAGAGGCTTTGGGTCCAACGGAGTTCTTTCGTCTAGTTCTATTTAAAGCCAAATATATCTTAATATTTTTAACCTTATATCAAATTGATATTTTTATATTCTTGTTTCTGAACCTTATACTTGGTCAATTTTAATTCCTAACCCACATTGATTTCTAATCCTTTCATTACCGACACCAAACAGAAGGATCATGCAGCAGGATTAACAAAGTGAAAAAAACCACCATAGCAGCCCCTGTTAAGCTCGGTGAACTAACGAAACCACGTTGAACACGTCGGTTCCCGCTGATGACGTTTATTGTAAACCTGGTCCTGTCGCAAACGGTCCTGCAATTACCGCTTCTTAAAACACGTCGCTCAAACCCTAGAATCCCATTTAATTGCAAACCTTGCATTGTGGGACGTGTTACCTTGCACTAGTACCTTCGTCTGCCAGTACGTTTTCTTCGATGGGAAATTGAATTTTACGACACCGTTAGTTCTTCGTAGAACTCGGTACCTCATTAGAGCACTGCCACTTGGTAAGGGCTAGCAGTTTCATTCCAGTTACGAGTTCATCTCGCATGTAGCAGCGGCGCTGGGTGGGGTGAGTTTTCTTAAGCCACTGCACCAACTGTCAGCTGTCATTCGTAGTGTGCTTTGCCCGTAGCGTCACTTGCTCATTCGAGCAAATCACAAAAACAATGGCCAATGGATGAACGTTGCATGGCGGGAAAGTGCAGTAAATGCAACTCCCGCCACCAGCCGGATGGATGGCTCTCGAACGTCGATCGTAAGTGCCGGACAGAGAGTGCATCTGCTTTTACTTCCGCTTCTGAAGTGTATATGTGTGGCTGTGTGTGTATGTTATTCCTGGTGGACTCATGAAGCCTCCGGCGTGCGCTCGGGTGAGAAGGGACGTTTAAGCTGTAAAGCGTTAAGCCAATCATTTCCACTCGACACTTGGAGTCTCGATTGGAGTTGACGCTCTACAGGAAACTCCCCCAAGCGTACTGTTGTGTCAGTGGCATTTTGTTGTGCCACCAGTTTGTGTGCCCAGTAGAGATTTTACTAAAGTTTTCGCCGAAAAAATAACATTTATCCAACACCGGCACCGTCCCAAAATGTTGTTGGTTTCTCGCTCGGACCTCGCCGTTCGCAGAGCTGGACAGTGAAATGTTACCCTTGAGATAGGGTTAACGGCCGGAAGGGAAATCTGGAAACCTCTCGCTCGAGTGTCCACCGGAACGTCAAGTGGAAAATTCTCGACCACGAAACCCCAGGAAAAATTCAACGCCGGCTCAATTTTTATTTCCGGACAGTATTCGGTTTGGTTTGGTTCCGTTGTTCTTTTTTTTTGTCCGTCAACGGGCAGGGAAAGGAGACGAGTACAAAATAGGTCAACCAGCTCTGAAGTCTGAAGTGGTGCCGTTGCGGTTTTTGGTCGTAGAGTTCCAAATACGTGAGGCGCGCACGTGTGGAAGGACATCCAGCAGGCACTCTGGCGCGTTGAGATAAAACCTCAGAAACTATAGACACATTTTTAAAGCAGCTATATCCACTTGAATTTCAATGAGTGGCTACCGGAGGAGAAAGACTACGGTGGAGACTGATGAAAGAGCTCGAGAGCTCCAAGATGCTGGTGCAACATAAAACTAGTGATTCATTGAATAGGGGTTCAAGTGTACTATGAAGGTAGACATATTCCTTGATGTTTGCACACGAATTTAAAGAAGGTTTTGGATATTGTTAAAACAGAATGTTACTTCTTTATATTTTTAAACTTTTATCGGAATTAAAAAGTATGCTAAAATCATTCCAAAATGTAATACTCAAATTTTGTTTTTAATTACGCACCCTGTATTTTGCACTGTGCATTTCGTATTTAATCCCTAGCTGATATTCCAAGAATGGAACATGCTCAATAAGTAAACATAGTACATAGTAAAAAAGAGCAACAACCATCATAAAAACTAAAACGACTTAGCAACCCAAAAAGTAGCCAAGGCACGAGCAACAAAACATGCGACGTGAAACAGATTATGAAATTATACCATCTCTTCACCAACACTAACAGTATTAAGCATTGCCGATACGACTGTTGTGTCTCATATTTTCCACATGATGAAGGTTCGCGCTGTGGTGATCCTAAGGTGTCATATAAACCCTCCGACCCAGTGGGCTGAAAAGAAATTCTTCCGGGTTCAGGAAAAACAGAACCACCAGAATAGCATGCAGTTGGTGCAAATGGTTGAAAAATGAAGCCAGATCCAAATTTCGACTGTCCTATGTGCCGTCGGGATGGTACGGTCTATGGGAAATAAAACGATTATGTCTACTGTTTTTCGCCATGATAAGTTGTACCATGTGGGTTGGAAAAGAGAATTACAGTATTTGAGAAATTGCCCGTTGAAGATTATTCGTACATCCAAATACCGTGAGATGGTGTGTGCTTTTGTATTCTTTTTAGTCTCACTTCCAAACAAGATTCGTTTGATGATCATTTTGTAGGGTAGTAGAACCCTTGAAATAATGATAATATATAGATCGTTTGAGTTTTACTGGAAGCTGTTTGTTTACTTCATTCATATCTTAGGGATGCGCTTTACAATTAATAATGATGGTCTGTTTCTAGAGAAGCTCTGACGTGCACACATTCGAAGGGCGACTCGCTAGCTTACTAACATGATAAAATTAGAGAGATCATCATTTCCACCATCACAATTTGAACAAATGGCAGAGCCAAAGATATTGTTATGCTAATATTATTGTTTTTGTGTTATTATGCACTTATGGCTTTTTTTCAAAAACTTGTAATATTCACACATACTCACCAGTCAGAATATATGAAACGAGTAAAAATTTCGTTCGATATGCGAAGTTTTTGAGAAAGTAACGTGTTTTAAGGTTTGAATGTACTTTCGATAACATTATCTGTAAAAGCGTACCTGCAAGGAATATTGTTTTGGTTCTAATACGAAAAAATCAGTAAAAATAGACCCAGATCTATGCTAAAGGACTGGCACTAGCTATTTCTCATTAACACCATTTGTTGGAACCATTTTCGCAAGGTATCCAACGACCTGTCGTAAACACGCGTTTTGAAATATGTAAGATATCGGTTCGGGTTTCAACCGATCGCGTTCGGCTCGGCAAGGAAAGGATTAAAAGGACGACAGGACACGGAGATGCTCTCTAAACCAAAAGCAGGAATCGAAGACTAATTTTTTGGCAAACGTAGAACAATAAATCGTTTCGGCAAAGAATTTACACCGCATTGGTTTTCATTTCGAATCATAAAACAGATTGCTAATAACTAATAATTGGCAATATACAAACGATGGATTTTTCATGACTTTTTTTAAATATTATTTAACACAAAGGTTAGTTTGTTATTTTTATGTACATACAATCAAAAATTGATGCTAACATAGGCAAAAAAGCTTTGAAGCATAGATCGTGCAATACCCATTCTGGTTTTCCAATAAAATAACATGAAAATCTTTAAAGGACTAATTATGTTTATGTTGTTCATAAATTGACGAAATAAGAACAATCTGAAACACAAATTGCAACCTTATTGACTAAATTGCTCAAATGATAAAATATGACTTTAAAGGAAATTTAAATTTAAAGAATTACAAAAAAAAATAATTATAGTTCAAAACGTACAAATCATATCTTAAAGAGCGGTAAGTGCCCCATAAACTAGCATCACTCAGAAATTGTGGCAAAAAACATTTAAAATAATATTCAATAGTCTTAAATAGATTATTGATTTTTTACAAATTTTATCTTCTTTCTTCTATTCGCAGAACGTCCTACGCAGACATACCGGCCTATAAGGCTTTCGAGACTTATTCATTACCACGCAGCCGGATAGTCAATCCTTGCTACGGGGGAACGGTCCATTCTAGGCTTGAACCCATGACGGGCGTGTTATTGAGTCGTTCGAGTTGATGACTGTACCACGAGACCGCCCCTTTAAATTGTATTACGTATTCCTTCTATTGCGACAGTAACTGTAGATGTTCCAGAGCTATATCAACAATCTACGAAATAATATTGTGACCTTGAATCTTTAACCTATAAGTGATGAATTAATTCAATTAATTACTCATGTCACAGAACAGTACGTTAACACTCTAATCAGTTCCATTTCTATGAAAAAGCTTATAAAATATTTACGACGAAACTTATTACCATTCTCGCAACATGTGCTTCAATGATTGGCATTGTAAGGTAATTGTGCGCATTAAAAAGATTTCCCACATCTGCCGCACGTTAACGCAACTAAATTCCATTCCATGCATGCAGAAGAAAAAACTAAATGCAGAAAAACATTTCACGAATCTGATCTGCAAAGCAAACAAACTCGCTAAAAGCATACACACAACATTGCTCTGATCCTTCATACGGTTGGAATTGCGCGATAAAAGAAAAAAAACTGCAATACGAAATACCACAAACACAAAACAAAACTCTCATCACTCTTTCGCTGCTGGTACAAATTGAAATTACTTCCACTAAATTTGTGTGTGTCATCTGTATTCCGATCGAGTCCGTGTGCGCTATGCAGCCGGATGGAATTCGGAGCAAATGATAGGAAAGACACAAGAGCGGATGAAGTAAAACAAAAAAGGATAGCACACTGCCACATACACGCCCAGCAGGCAAAGTATAAAGTGGCAAAGAAAACAATCAAACAAACAAAAGTCTTGTCGTCGTCTTCCTGCGAAATGGATGCTACGAAAAAATTGCATAACTTTGCCAGGGAAAAAAGGGGTGAAAAACCGGCAGGAATGAAGGACAAAACTCTCATACCATTATGACACACACACATACACTACCAGCCATACACAAGCGCAGAGGCGCACACACACTAAAAGACGGTTTTTACGTAGTTCCGGCGGAAAAGCGACAACGTAAGTGCGAGCTTTTCCGTGAAAAGTGAACAGCAGGGGTAAAATTAAGAAGAAACGCAAAGGGGCAGGGGCAAAGAAATGTCCGGGATTCCCAGGAATGTGGCAGAAAAAGAAAAGTTTTCACGGCACTTTTCGTGATACACGGGTTGCTCTACAGGGGAGGGGAGTGAGCGGACCTAAATGGAGCAAGCGGGAGCATTTTCCTGGGAAAAATAACAACAACCGGAAGGGAATGTGTAAATAAGAAACAAATGTTCCACAAAACGGTGGCCTCGTTCAGTTGGCGATTAAACGACTCAAAGCCGGTCGGTGCGTGATTGTGTGTGTGTGCGGGTATGTGTGTGAGTACGGGATGTTTTGCTACCATTTTCTATTCACACCAGATTGACGTAATTTGGCGAATTTTTGATGTTAAGCGCCAACGGCAAGCAATTTTCACATTAAAGCGTAAAGCATAAGATTCAGTCGTTCGCACGAACTGTTGGGAAACGAAAATACAACATCCCAGCTACAGACCAAACCAAACCCCTTCTGAAGCCTATAAAGGGAAAATCACAGCTTCTATAAATATGTCATGAAATCGTTATAATTCGTTACAATGAATGAATGAAACGGGGCCAAGGTGGACAGCTTTCCGGTACAATTTCCGTCTGTGAAGTATTGATTTGCTTGATGCTCTTATTCTTCCTTACCTAATTTTCGAAAATCACCGAACAAAACGTGAACTCAGCACATGTACGCGTTCGCTTCATTGATGAAGTTGTTGCGATAGCGTAAATCAGTCTAATTGATTCCAACTCATTAGTTGACCATGGAATACCTTGGAACCATGGGTGGGTGGGTAGAATTCCGCACGATCGATATGGTCCGCACGGTGGTGGTCTGGACGTTTATCAATTAATCATCATCTGACCATTCATTTCCCGCTGCACAAGTCAAACGTCAACAACGAGCACCATCCATTGATCGATCGATCGATCATTGGGTTGAGTGGTACCCATCAGCATACGGTTCGTGTAACGGCGTGTGTAAAAGGGGTTGTAGATAGTTTGACAAGGTTTAGTATTTGTAATGAACCACCTACCTGCGATAGTTATCAGCATTTCAAATCCGTTGCTAGGCTTTAAGTTTTATTCGCTTCTGTAAACCTATTTGTCGTTAATGTGATAAACATTGATCGATATTTTGAGACGATGCTTGTAAAAAAGGAGAAGACCTCATCTACGATACCGCTGAATATGTATTAGGCGACCCGGTTGCAACCCTTCACTGCTGCGTTCGGAGCACTTTACTACGACTGGTCCTTTGCTTTGGCTTTCAAAATATCTTTCTTTCACACACGCACCAGTCAGTCAGCAGGTTAGAAACGCCTCGAGCGGTGTAGCGATAGGATCAAACACACAAGGCTCCTTAACGCCGTCCCAATGAGGCTGTTGGGCCATGGGGTCGTAAATCTTTCACACATTATCATCACCGTCCAATGCGTAAGGCGAAATGCAGATACGAAGTAAAGAGAAAACGGGAGAAAATAACCAAAGATCATCGTTAAGCCCAAGCTGCTGTTGCAGCGTTCGGTTTCGAACGAGCAATCGATATTCGGTCCGAACGGGGTTTACGATCGATAATTGGTGATAAAAAAAATGCTTCATCTTGTGCTCAAACCCGAGACAGACGGATTGGCATGCTTTGGTAGGAACCACTCGGTTGCTTTGCTTGTATTGCTCAAACGAACAAATCATTGGATATTGCAAAAAAAAGTTAGCATTTAGGATGTTCCACGAACTTGAATCGTTTACTGACATGGGATGGTACTGTGTCTGACTGATTTGCTGCTGATAGTCTGGTACTATGAGGTGAACAAATATGTTTTAGTTATATTGTAGTATCGCTTTAAAACAATCACATTTCTAAGCAGTTGGGTTTACGAGTATATGACATATAATCATTATTTTCAAACAGCATAACTACTATAATGACCAACCCTTAAAGTAATTGAGTTTTACTGAATTGAAAGTTTATCCAAACAAAAAATAGACGTACAAATATGCAAAACTATCAAATAGAAATAGTATTGTGCGTAGTTTATTTATCCGAATAACAAAATCGCACTAAATGAATATTATTCATTACTTCAGGAATATAATATTACAACCATTATGTGATTTTCAATCACTTAGTTTTTTTTTTCAATCATCCAACACTTTGCGTGTCAGAACCTTTTTGTTTGTGTTTCCCTGGGTGACAAGCACTTTTTGTTTATATTTTTGATGGCTATCATATATGATAGCGATGGCCCCAGGGAAGTGTAATTGAATATAAACAAACTACATGATGATAAAAATGATGATTTCTAATACAATTTAGGATGATGTCTTGTTGTGTTTTCATTAGTTTGCTTTGTTTTGATAAATAATTTGCGAAAACAGCAGTGTAATGTTATGTACAGATTTGTTTTCAATAAGATGCTTCATTGAAAAGCTAATGTAAACAACGTATGTTGACATTAATATAATGTTTTAACTAATATCTGCTGTATATTAGAGGCAGAGGGATCTGCTATAATCATCGATGGAATCGTTAGTTTCCTTAAATATTCTTGATATTTGACCATTTA
This sequence comes from Anopheles bwambae, assembly GCA_007018985.1. Taxonomy (NCBI): domain Eukaryota; kingdom Metazoa; phylum Arthropoda; class Insecta; order Diptera; family Culicidae; genus Anopheles; species Anopheles bwambae. The sequence goes on from SIXB01001120.1 coordinate 11,243, forward strand.
TGGGTACCAATGAATCATCCTTTGAAAAGAAAAAAAAAACATAGATTGGCAAAAACCGTACAGATTAAAAAGTTATTTGCCATTTTGTTTTTCTTTTTGCAAATTTTCATATTTTTTTTTTGTTTACATAGACATGAAAGCATGCACATAATGAAACTTTCAAATCTACCAAATATGTTTTGTGATTTTTTAATGAGAAAGTTTAATGTAACCTACAAGTTCACTTGATTCATTTGTTTTGCTTTCATTTGTAGGAAGTATGCTTAACATATGCAATGGAAAGTTCCTGAGAATTTCTCAACGTTCTTAATTATTTCGCTCGTTTTTTTGATTGCTACTAGGGTTACAGCTTTGATGTTTAACGAACACTTCAGCATTTGTAAAAAATCCTTCTTTCTTCTTCTTCTTTCTTTTTTGGCACAACAACTGGGGTCGGTCAAGGCCTGCCAGTACCCACTAGTGAAGTGACTTTTCAGTGACTTATTGTTACCATAGCAGGAGAGTCAGTCCCACGTATGGGGGAACGGTCTAATCGGGACTTGAACCTATGACGGGCATGTTGTTACATGGTACGAGTTGACGACTATACCACCAGACCGGCCAAAATTCCTTACCAATACTAAATTTAGTTCTACATAAAACTCTCTTCATTATATGCATGATTTACAACATCTAGACAATTTTCAACGCATTACTCAAACGATGCAATGGGGAAATCAATCCACGTACACTGTTCCCATCAAGTGCTCTAGTTCTTTATTGCTCCCTTTCCGAACCAATGCACATTCATGATGAGACCCGTTTTCATGATATTCTGCTGCTTCCCTACTCTTTGCAGCAATCTATTTTACCAATTCGGTGGAACACGAACTACACTACACGGTGTATGCACATCCCAAAACTGGCGCATTCAAGTGGATAGCTTCTAGCTCAATGCATCATCCTTTTAAGTGGTGCGGTGTATCGTATGGCAAAATCATGCCCTCGAGCACCAAACACCAAACATACGAAACGCCCGGATGGTTCACATCTATTGCTTCTACCACGAACTGACAATATATGCATACACCGAAATTCCAATCTCCGAATCCCATTCGCTGTAGTTTGCTCAATTTCACCGAAAATCACTACTGCTTGACACACATCCGATCGACTCTCATCAACATATTGCTTAATTCCATCATCACTCCGGTGAAGAGATAAGCGATTTGGTCGCTTTGATGTGTGAGCATTTTTTTGTTGTCGAGCAGGTTGCAGCGGTTGCATTTTGGTTGTTTAGATATTCAACGCAGTGAAGGATTTTACATTGCAAAAGCTACCGTTTTCCAGGGCATTGCTGACAGAGCTCTGCCCGAGGGCTTGTTTATTTGAATATGGATGAATGTTCTACGAAGGGCCAGTGAATTTCAGCTTCAAATCGAAGAAAAGCAAATCGAATAGATTGCAGCATCGATTCGAATTACCATTACTTGATCCCAGTGGTTGCCAGGTGGACCAGTCGCATTTTCTTTTCACTCGATTACCGCCAAAATCGGGCAGCGGTGGTTTCGATGATTGTTTTCGGGGTATGGGACGATAGTTACGAGTGAAAACCAGGATTCGAGTGCAAAACAACAAATCCAACCGGAACGACTCACTTGCTGCGAGCATCGTCCTCACAGAGTTTGGAGGTGAAATAAGCGCTTTCACGCTGGATCACGTTTCCATGAAAATGACAGTTTCCATCATTTGGCAGACTATTAAACTGATGAGACGAGGTGTGTATGTGTGGCTGTGTGTCTGTGCCTGGGATGCTGGATGTGGCGATCCAATGCTGTGGATGATTGGTGGCGAAAATGGTTGTAAAATTTGCATAATTCTGTTGGGATACCCAATTTGGATTATTTCCAGCACTGGAGCTCGCTTCCCACGGCGTTTAACCTTCGGTTGTGAAGCGAATGAGATTGCATTTTTTACCTTATTTCTAGAATTGTAGTAACATCACGAATGAAGGAAGGACCTGATAGGAAAGAGGAAGGAGAGAGTGGGAAATATAACATGCAAATGAATTGAAGTGTTGTATGAAAATGCTTAGAGAAAGATCATTCGCCTAAAGAAGAGAAAATTGAATTTATTGTTTAAGAGCATGAATTATTCCGATGTTTTTTTCTTTTAGAGCTTATCTTAATAGCCCTAGATAGCTTACTTTGCATTAAATTACTGAAGAAAAGTAAGGTCAGTCAAAGCTTTATCCAATCAATTTATGTTTAAACGATTTTGGAAGCATTTGAGTCCCCTAATTATGTTCTTGTCATATTTTCAAATTTGCATTATTTAGTTCGTGCATAAATTATGATATTTTTTTTACATAAAAATTAATCATTCAAGATAAAAAAAAATGTTTCAAGTTGTGTTTTTTTCTGTAATTGCTTAAGATCACAACTTCTCATGGAAATATTTTCATGGTTTCTGTTGTATCGATTTATTATAATTTACAGATAGCTCTTTCTTTGGCATACTATCTCATAAGGTATTTAACTTCACTTTATATTGCTTGAAATTACTTTCAAAACATCCACTTGTGTTTTGTTGTCACTCGCTTTGGTATTGTTCTATTTGGAGTGATTTTTTGTTTTGTTAATTTTGAATAACAATAGATATTTGTAAATTCACAATTATTTGTTTTAGGATATTTTCTGATAAATTAAAGTTTTAAACAAATATTCAGGTACATTTTAATACATCAAATCATTATTTTTAATTTTAACTTTCTTATCATTTTTTAATTTTTTTTTTAATTTTCCTGTAACAATAATTATTATTGTTACTTATTGGTTAATCTTCTCATGGCCATACGGCCTGATTGAGATGACCGTACAAAGTTACATAAAACAATCTTTGTCCCAATTCACTGTGGCCACGGCAGAAATCTGAGTCGTTCTTGGTCCCAAAACCAATCATACCAAATCATATTAAGATCAATCAATCTTCAATCAAAGGCAACATTCAAACATAGCATTTGCTGTACCAGTTACAAAACGCACTTCGCAATATCAGAGCTTTTGTTAAGTCGAGCTTTAAATTTCAAATGTTTGACCTACATTTACCGTACCTTACACAGCCCCGTATTTTCCTAGCTCCTGTTTATACGTTGCACATCATTCACACACCACACCACAAATGTCATCATTATCCATACCGATCGTAATTTCCTCCTCACTCCTCAACGCTACCTCAATCAACTTCCAATGCAAGTGAGAGCGTTTCACCTTCCGAAACCGAAATTGATTGACACTCATCCAAAATTGCAAAACGATTAAATAATCGTTTCAGCGTATACGTTCCATTAACCTCCTACGCGGTCGCTTTATCACCATCCCCGTTACCATCGTACGACAACATTCAGCATCCCGTCTCGGGCAATTGCAAACGGAGAACATTTGGCCAAAAAAAAAGGAACCACAAACCGACGACGACGGTGGAGAAGTGGAGGCGCACGGTGGGCGATGGATAAAATTGGCAAATTCCACTTTTCCGGCCACTTGAGCTTCGATTTTGGGGCGTAATGACGATACTGAACTTTCACTTACAACCAGGCAAGCAGGCAGCAATGGCCACAACTGATCCGACGGAGCGCATGGGCCGTAAAGCTGAGAGCTTTACTCGCAACGTTCGTACGCTTGCTGCTTCCACTCATCCGGACTCCACTTCAACGTATCCTTTTCCCCCCTTCCAGCCATTTATTCGATCTGAAGTAGCGACTAAACTCTTATCTTTATCTTTCGTCTTTTCCCGATTTTTCGTAATGTTTGATTTTGGCCCAAAACCGATCGGATTGCTGCTCTGCCTCTCGCACAACCGTTATGGTTATAGATGCGTACAACCAGTTGATAACTGGCGTGAAGGGAAGCCTTACACAACACGAGTAAAAGCTAAGCTCGAAATAACATCCCAATCGGTCCAACGGTGCTGGAAGCAGTGAAGGGAAAGCAAAAAAATAAACACACCGATCGAAACCATCTCAAAGCGGAGCTCAAGCCGTCGAGTGTCTCTGACATAACGGTGGAGGGGCTAACACACTCACGATAAGGACGCTGGGGATGAAGTGTGCGCTGCATGATCGGGAATTCATTACGTAGATTCTTCGGTGTGCTTCGTCCATGTCGTGCACGGAAAGCAAGCCCCGAGCCGTACAAGTTTCAGCCCCCATTAACCGATAATGGGCCATTGTCCGGTTTCGGTCAACGTGCTTTCAGTGCGTTGCCTCGGACGCCTTAAGCTAAGTCTACGTCCTCGTGGTCGGTGAGGAAGGAATATCCTCACGCAATAACGAACCCATTAACTTATCTCACTTTATGTTGGAAAAGGATTTCCCGTATAAGTGGAAAAAAAACCTATAGCCAACCGTGCTCCTGGGTGCATCAACGTTTTGATAACGATTTCGTTCTGCTCGATGAGCGTAGAGAAAAAATGTAAGCCGTTTGTTTGGTACGGAACCCTACGTTGTGTTTTTTTTTTTTTTTTTTTTTTTTTTTTTTTTTTTTTTTTTTTTTTTTTTTTTTTTTTTTTTTTTTTTTTTTTTTTTTTTTTTTTTTTTTTTTTTTTTTTTTTTTTTTTTTTTTTTAAGATGTTCTTAATAAAGAATCGGTGGCTCTGAAAAGAGCCGATTGTGTGCTTTTTGTGTTACCAAGCTGGGTGGTTTTGCTTGGAGTTCTGTGCCACTTGTGTGTGCCAAGGAGTTGCTGTTGAGATGAGCGAAGCGTGTTGCTTGCTGAGGATTTGAATGACAAGAGTGAGAGAATTTGGCTTTTGCCGCTTTATTTATAATGCATTTTTTTAATGGTGTGCGTGATGACGAAACGATCGATGACCCGTCGAACAATTTGTAGCGATCCGCGAAAGTAGTGATGTGCTACAATCGGGACAATAGTAGTGATGTGCTACAATCGGGAACGAACACCGTTACTTCTTAAATTCAATTTAAAGATTTTCTTATATTAAGATTTAAATGGCCTATCTACCTTTTGCATTCAATGATCGGATTAATCTTACATGATAAAATGAGCAAAAGAATCTCATCATCTTTTGGGAATCATTTAACGGTACGGAAAAACCATTTCATTTGTCGGTGAGCTTTCTTGTTTGTCCCTCCCAACCGTGCTTCATGTGTGTTTGTTTGTGTGTGATATGTTCGCTTCCTCACCAAATAATTGATTCCAATTTCAATTTCCCGCCCAAAAAAAGTAATTCTATTATGTGCAGCCGAATGAGCGAATCCTTTTTCGAAGTGAAGAAAAAGAGAGCAACGATGAGAAAATAATAAAAAAATCATTATCCACACGCTTCTTACGTGGCGAGGGGTGATAAATGGAGGTAAACTGCAAAACGACATTGAGCACGGGAAAGAGCGATCTTTAAGCGACAGTCGCCCGAAAAATCTGTTGCTCGTCGTAAGGGATTTTAATCGGCTTTGAAACTCGCTCCCGCATTAGCGATTACCAGGGCATTAAGATTTTCCTCCTTTATCGCTATCATTTTATGTTGGAAGATTTGAATTTCCAGCAACGTTCAAAACCTGATGGATCCTTATTAGCAAAAGGAAGGGACCGTATCTTCTGTTACCTTTCTTCCGTAGGGTATTTCACAGAATGCTTTTAGACTGACGGCACTGGCACAACGTGGAGTGCGATGATGGATCATTCATGATTAATGTCGGAAAGAGTGGTTTTTGGGGAAGTTTTTTTTTTTTTGACAAGTGGACAATGCCCACTCTCACACCTCACACAACAACTAAATGGCCAATTTGCCAACCTGCCGGTGACAAAGTGGGACAAAATAGTCATTTGCCGTACAAATCTCGACTCCGGAATGGTGTAGAACGAGCTTTCACCGTCATAGACCGGCTGACTGGGCTTTTATCCCTGCTTTTCATTCTACATTTCCTGAAAAGGGATCCTAGGAAAAAGGAGAGAAACCGAGGAATTGAGGAAGAAAAATACTCCATGTAAAATTTAATTAGCTTTTCCTCGTTAGACTGCATTTTTACCGGCATTTTCGTTGAAGCATGCGGAGAATGCGAAGTGTGGAATGGTGATGGAAGGATTTATGGCATGGTTTTAATTTTTGTATTTTCTTTCATTCCATCACCGCCCGGAAATGATTTTTAATACCATAGAGGAAAAAGCACACTCACAGACTGACAACGGAACAACATTATTCTCCTAGCGGTTGAATGTTAATGTCATGGGAGAAAGGATTAAAATACACACACATGCTCAATAATTTGTACGGTGTGGAGCTGTGATATGGAAAATGAATTATGCCTACGTCTGATCCGTCATGGTCATTATTGTGATTATTGTAATAATGATGGACGGTGGCTTCTAACAAATGGCTTCTCAAAATGGTGATAGATTGTTAGTAGATAACGAACATAGCAGAGGGTTTAACGCATAGTCGTAAATTATGTATAAGCCTAGCAACAAGTGTTCAATTTTAAAATTGATTTTTCTGTGAATTAAAAAATTATATACTTTTTTCAAAGAAGTCATCCACCTATAGAACGGTATGAAACATAGCTTATACATTGAATTGATTTTCGGAATTTATCGATATTTCGCCATTTGTTTCAAGTTGTAAGTGGAATGTGATTCGATTGGTAAAGAATGGCTGACCGATTGGCGAAATCTATTTTTTTATGATATCCATAAAGAGAATAAAACGCTTGTATCAATAACAGAACTTTTAGTGTTTAGTACTACGAATAGATTATAAAGAAATAAAATAATAAAATAATAAATAATGCATTTTGTCATCAACGTACATAGTTTTCGTATGTTTAGGATTGATATTAAAAAAATGGATAGTAATAGTCGATGTTTTGGTGGGTGTATCTTTACTCGCACTAACGAAGCGATAATTGCATTTTCAATAATAATATTCCATAAGTCAGCAGATAAAATTTGACATCTCTATCAGTCCAACTCTAACCACGATGGCCAAAAAAGTAAAGCAACTTCGTTGAGAAGTGCGAGCGATCAAGGAAATGCACCACTTCATAACGAAAACGGACATCGTGCCGCAGTTTGTAGACGTCGGATAAGTACATTCTACATCTACCACATCTTGGCACTATTAGACAACAATCCCGGTTCCGCATGGCCGACGACTCTCTACGACAAGAAGGTCCAAAGGAAGCTGAGGAACCTAGGGAAAACCTAGCTCGATGCTACAAAATAGTGAAGTATCGGGGAAATTTTGAACATATATGTCAGCAACAAGAAATCGCTTCCACTGGTATCCCAGCGGCAGGCAATGACGCCACAACTCAAAGCGATCCTTTAAGGAGATGGAGCAGCTGAAGTCAGCTTCACTGATACACCAGTCAGTGAATCGGTCCAAAATCCCCCAATTGTGTCCCATGAAGTATTTCAGGACTAACGTGATGCAAAATTGTTGGAGTAGACAAAAAAAATTTACCATAAATTGAGGAGAAATTAATACAAATCAAAGTTTAGAAAAAAATCAAATGAAAGAATTTAAAAATATGCCTAAACGCATGTCTCCATCCGCCTCGGCGAAAATTTCGGATTTCGCCTGACGGAAGGAAACTCGCAAGATCGTAGATTTATCTTTACAAGTCAGCTTATAATGGAACTTTTTGTTTAGTTATATGAACTTTCAAGGTATGTTTATAGAAAACAATCAACTGTTTTTGTTTTTTTGTATCTTCTTCTTTTTCTTTGGCACAACAACCGTTGTGGGTCGAGGCCTGCCTTTTACCCACTAGTGAAGTGAGCTTGGCTTTCAGAGACTTATTGTTACCATAGCAGGATAGTCAGTCCTACACGTATGAGGGCACGGTCTGTTCGGGGCTTGAGCCTATGACTTGCATGTTGTTAAGTCGTACAAGTTGACGACAGACCAGCCCATCTTCTTCTTCTTCTTTGGCTCAACAACCGATGTCGGTCAAGGCCTGCCTGTACTCACTTGTGGGCTTTGGCTTTCAGTGACTAATTGATTCCCCCCCCCCCCCCCATAGCAGGATAGTCAGTCCTACGTATGGCGGCGCGGTCTATTTGGGGATTGAACCCATGACGGGCATGTTGTTAAGTCTTACGAGTTGACGACTGTACTACGAGACCGGCTCGCAGCCCGGCGAGCCCAGCTATAGCTATTCAAAAATAGTCTAATTTTTATTGCAAACGTTAAGACGAATGATACGCCTCGCCTGCAAACGTTTAATGAATGGCAAACCCCGCTCTAGGATTTAATAATTTGGAGAAGAAAGAGCAGTGGTAGACTAAGAGGGGTTTTTTAAGATAATGTCAACATTTTACACCGTTAGCAGAACATCAATAAACTCTATTTATAGAGTTCAAGATTATTATTGAGAATCAAAAAGTTCATAATTGAACAGTCTCATTTAATGTATGTTCTATTTACATTTGCTTCTTATTTTTCTAGTAAATTACGCTTGTTAGGCGCTTGTTCGATAGCCTTCCAAAAAGTTATACATATGGATTAGGTGACCTTCTTCGAAATGATTTGTTATTAGTTAATTTTCATGTTCCCAATACTTTAAGTCTTTAAGCGGGATGTTTGCAGACACCTTAGCCAATTCGAATAGCTGATTCGATTAGCCGAATCAAGCTAGGTGACTATTCCATTCCTCTTTATCCCACGAATCGGCACCCATTTGGGTCAGTAATAATCGATATAATCAATCAATATTCTATAATCTCCCGTGATAATCCCACTCGCACAGAATCGCCCTGCAGGAGAGTTCTATCCCATCTGTCTAGCGATGGGTGTTAGTGGCGATGGAATGCGATAAGCATACTGGGAAGGCGAATTGCTGCGCGTTTATCATCGTACGCCACCCAAACTCATCGTTTTTTATCGATTAACTTGTTTCCTTGTTTTATTTTGCTTCTATTTTCGTTTCATGCCAAAGGCGTATTGAATTCCGGGAGGGAGAAAAAATGATTAGATCAACTTTGACACGTTGCTGGTGGCTATTGGCGGCCCTTCGAAATAGCTTACGCTGAAGAGCTAGAAACATTGTTGTGTTGCTGTAACACAACTTTACTGCGTAAATTATAAGGATCTAGTTTAATTGCGGCCATTCACACCAACGACAGGCATGGAAACCCGGCTGTTCGCTGCAAACCTGTTGGTGTTTTGTTGGAGTGTTTATAGTTTTCCCGCCTGGGCGTATCGTATCGTTATCCCTGGAAGCTTGTTGAGGGAAGGGGCTAGTCCTTTTCCCTAAAAGTTGGGCTTCCAACAAGCGCGTCAGATATGTGCAAACTTTGCCCTGGCGAAAATGATTTATACCGCCGTAATCACCTGCGTTTTAGGCTCGGGTAGGCTTCTACCATTCCAAACAACCAAATCCTTACACAGTCTGCAATGGACAGTGACTTGGGGCGAATAGGCCGCCGAAACATTGCAGCACTTACTGGCACTACTCCTGCGTTGCCGGTACAACAATACAACAACCCTGGAGGAATATATCATTTGGCAAATAAATAAATTAGAAAACTTTTCCACTTAGAGCTACCGTGCCTCGAACCGGGACGACGGGATTTACCTTTGTGTCGAGCGTGGAAGAGGACGGTTGATTGCACACCTTAACAACCGAACCCGACAAGCCTTCTGGGAGGTATCGCGCGCTTTCTTTCCTGTTCCGGAGTGTGTGGGGCGGCTAGCAGCCGTGGTGCAAATTGTGTTCATGCTTCGCTAGTTTATTTCTTCAACAAATTTACTCGAATCGCAGCACAACTACTCCCACACTGACCTCCCGAGGGTGTTGTATGTATGTTGCGGTCTCCGTTGAAGTGATCTTTCGAAAGCGAGCTTTTCGTGTGCCAGGAGAAGTTTTGGGCCTCGTGTCACCTTCGGGGCAAGTTTCACCTACACGGTGCGCTGCCTGTCTTTACAGCAGTCCGTATCGAAGCTCGACGATGGATGGTGTTTGCTTATTTCTCAAAACTAAATGATAACAATATTCACTGTGAACACGTGGAGCTGTGCAAAAACGGAACAGTCTTGAAATATTTCGCTCCACTTCACTTCCTCCTGTACCGAGGGCAGAAATAGAATCTATGTAGGTGTATGGAATAACAGCGCATAAAAGAAGTATTCTCCTCGTTGACGGCGAAGCTCAAACCATACTTTAAAAATAAACAATTTCGGCCTCTTCTTCGCGTCTTGCAGCAAATGTGGCCTTGAATTTCTCCGTGCCGAAGTAAATAGAAGCCCCTTGCCATGTAAATTTTGTTGCAATAAGTAAAAAAAAGGAAAAAATTGAGAAATTATCCAAAGCTCGCGACCATTTGATGTTTTTAAGCTGTGCTTTTAAGCCGCATAACTTCCTCCCGTCTACCGCGCCATAACGATTGAGTAATAATTGAGCAGAAAAATATACGACACGGGAAAAGTTTCGCTGCGTAAAGTGGAGGGTTTTTTTACGAAACGAACAACTATGTCAAAACATAACCAAACAAACAAACTTCGAGGCTTTCACTTTGCCAACCATGTCAACCAGTGATAATTAATGGTCTATTTTTATTGCAATTAGAAAACAAATAAGCTTGGTCTACTCGCTTTCCTTGGTGAGATTGGTGAGTGGGAAAAATGGACCCGGTCAGCACTTCACCCTCGTCAAAACAGGCAAACCAAAACACTACGCACGGTGTAGTGTTGGGAGTACAGTTTGTTTCAGGGCTCGTGGTGAAAAGGATCGTAAACTGCTGTAACAAGGGTGAGGACAGCTTTAAAGACTGGATCCTGTTAAACGTTACAAATTGAGACATGGTTAACAAACAACCGATGGGAACCGATTAGTGTTTTTTTAGTAATATTGGCAAGGGTCGTAAAATTTAAAAAAATATGTGGAAGAGACAAAACTTTTAATTTTTTTTTATCTAATTGTTCAAGAAAAGAATTTTATTATCAATTTAATGCATAAGTTATGTTTGAAATCCCTAATTAGGAAAACATGGGAATATTTCCATACGTGACAATTTGTACCAATTTCGTTTATTGCTGAGGAACATAAAAAATCAAGAGGAATACCATAAACCGCCAGTTTATGTTGTTGTTTATTCAATCTCCCAACTATTTAAATTAGTAAAGTGATTAAAATAATGAATTAAATGCATTTTCTTGTTATTCCATCTGAACCACCCCCCCCCCCCCCCCCACCCCTCCCCAATATTTTCAGTGAAACAATATGGTCAGCGGGGAATCACAATAAAATGCCTTAATTTTTTTTTACTATTACAATAAGTTATATTGTCTCTCAAAATTTCGCGTTCACTTTCACTAGAGCTATAACCAGGACTTTACTGTCGATTTCATCGGGCTTGTTTCAGCCAAGGGGTTTGCAAATCTAAGAGTATTTTTTTCCATTTAATCAAATTGCTCCTAGATTTTTCACTTCCTAGACATATATTTAGTTTCACTTGCCAATATTGCTATTAAGTATATAATTCAGTGAGAAGAGAGCATAGTTTCGTAGTTATGATCGCGTAATTCGTCAACATAAAAACTGAAATTAAGTATGAAAAAAATAACTAACTAAATAACTAACACTGAGCTTATGATTGCCATGCCATATTAGACATTTCAATCAGACGGTATAATAATATAAAACAAGTTTGATTCAAATTTATAACAAACATATGAAGTAGATTTCAAGAAAAATAAAACATCTCCGATTCAATTATAGATACAGAAATAAGTTACTCATTCAAGCATATCCCTCGGTACATTGGTCCCAAAACATTGAACTTTTAATATTTACTAAAACTAAACTTTACTACTTTACTAATTAAATTTACTAAAATGTGAAATTTTTTTTTTTTTATAATTTTAACAAATATTGGTAAAATTAATTAAAAGAGAACAAGAACACTAAACCTTCAACCATTACCCTGTAGCTTAAGTAAACAGAAAGATAATATCTTTTCCTTCTTTACACTCCACACAACTTCACAGCTTCAGATTTTAACCACAAAACAGATGAAAAAAACTTTTGCCATTCATTCATTTTAGCGACTACCATTGTTTATCTTTCGTTCTTTTCAGGCCTTCTATAAAAAACCATTGCGTTTGCTCTTCGTCGTACAAACTCCACTTCCACCGAGGGTCCCATTGAGAAGGATACCGGATACAAACCCTTTACAGCAGTTTAATGTACCTCACACCCGTTCATCCATTTATTGAAAAGTCTTTCTTGCTTCAAAACACACACACACATATATATACACTGGTGCAAAAATCCCACCCAACCCCATCCTGGCGGTACGGCATTGCGCACTGGTACGACGCCAGTGCGTTAATGAGTGCACCGGCAAGTGTCAAGCACAGGGCTGGTTACAAAAAAGCGACAACTTTTTCCTGCAGTTTGCCATGTTAAAAGGAGCAAACGGCCCCCTATCACTCCTATTCCATTCACCATACGCCAAGTGGTACTTGAGACTTTGCACGAATGGACGGCTTTTTCGGTGCTTGAGAGTGCAGAGACTGTCCCCGAGACAGCACCAGCCCCAAGGACGGGCGGTTGAGCATCGATTCGAGTGCGTCAGAGCGCCATAATGCAATCAAGAGGCTAAATCTATTATTCAATTATTTATTAGCAGTTAAAAGAGAAAGGAGTTGCGCTTCTTGAAGCACGGGAGCTCTTTCGATTTTTTTCTGCGTACCCAAACTCACCCTGTTTTACTTGCTCGCGCGTGGTTTTCGTGCTAAATTGCACAGAAAAAGTGATACCAAAAAAAGCAACCGACTCTCATAACTCATACTGTCGTTAAAGTGCGCTAACGTGCTGTGGTATGATGTGAATTTTAGCCTCACTTTTTACCTCCACATCCTTACATCGGAGCGAAAACATATCTCCCCAGTGCTGTTTCCTTTTTCGCCCCAGCCCATACACACCCCAACCTTGGACACGACCCAGCTGATTATTAACAGAACAAGAACAAAGGCAACCCATCCGTCCGTCGAGTTGATGATACAGGGTGCGAAAAAGCTCTTTCCTTCCTGCTATATATGGCACAAGGATGAGGTGCTAATGACAGTAGTTGCCCACGCTTGTTTCATCACCGATCGGCGAATGTGCGGCGACACGGTACACCATTTGGCTTGTTCCGCGTCAGACGCCGTTCCACGCCGCGCAGTTTACGAGGCTAAGCTGCTTGTGATGATACAAAACTACACGACAACACTTTCTCGCTGGTTTTCTGTACCGCTTGTTGTCATGGTCGGGTTATGCAGTTGGCGTGATAAAAGTGTGCCACAATCATCTTACAGTCGGCCTACCGCACCGACGCGAGTCTCTACGGAGGCTGAGCATCATAATACAGCGAACATCCCTCGGTAGTCATTCCCGGGTCCTGTTTCCCTCTCCTTAGACGGCAATCAACTCCCGGTGTAAAAAGACGCAGTGAACCGGGAATCGTGTAAGGAATGGCGTTAGTTTTTGTTTCCTTCTTCTTCTTCAACAACTCGTTAAGGTGAAGTACTGTACTGCAACACAAGAAATCGCGCGAACACGCGGCACAGAGTGTATTCGGGTATGCATATTCTGTGCACGGTATGATGCTCTTCCAGGATGATGTGATGTTCAGCACTCAGTAGGGCGTGATGGTTATTAAAGAGTTACACAGCTCACTGGTGTTTCCTGCGAGGGGAAATAGGCAAGGCGCACACTGTAGTAGCTTTCCCTGGTTAAGTGCATCCTGAGTGTAATTACTGACAGTGTGCAGGAAGTGCACGATTCTTGCGCGGTGGTAGCACAACAATGTTGGATCTCCGGGCAACTGTAGAACAAGATATGTTGTCAAAGCTTAATGTCTATATAGAGCTATTGATCGGAAAGAAGCCAATCAGTGCTTGGAGTTACTTTTATATTTGATTTAAATATCATTTTGACATGCATGAACAAGTATAGAATCACAGTAGAGATTTGATTGGTTTCATCGTTCGTCTTTTATTTACGAACATAAACAATATTTCAAATATGTATAATAAACAAATTACAAAATCACAAAGGACATAAGGTCCTGGATATTTAACGAATCAATGCAGTATAAGACATACCTAACCAATAAATGTTGGCATAAATTATCTGAATTACATGTATTATGAAACAAAAATAAGTTTTGAAAAATATCCTTTGACTGTGAGCAAGAAATTGTTAGAAAATAAACAAAAAACTGTTTTTAATCGTGGACTAAATGCCTTTAAATCACGTTACACTCAAAGACCATAAGTTTATTAAAAATGTTTATAATTTTTTTTTTAAGAAATGCTGCTACAAGGTCCAATTATTGAAGGTAAAACGCTCAAATATTCTAAATACTCTTCTTTGTTATCAACGAAGTACGAAGTATGTAATCAACGAAGAATTCAATGAAGTGATATTAGATACAGCAGAACTACAACTCCATATAACATAGGCATGTGATGAGAATGATAACTGAACGTGCAATATACGATACTAGTAAATACGTAAGTAATCGAAACATGGAATCTCGCTGTCAGAACAAGGATAATCTCTCAGTCTGTTAAAATTGCTGGTTGATTCCAAACGAACTCTTTTACAGAGGTAGGAACGAATGCAACGAAAAACTGTATGAGGTATACGAGGACCTCTCATCACAATAACTTTAGGAATGGAAAAATTCACCATCTTCATATGGATTTATTATTTATAAATATTTCATCCCACTATAGATTATGTTTCTGCTTTTTCTGTCTTCTGTTTTTCATTTTTCCAGGACTAACAACCAACGACATAATGTCAGCCTTTTGAAGCTTCTTCGACTTATTATCAGTACCATTATATAATCTGAACAGCTCTTTAAAAAACTTCTCTAAGACATTACCTTGCAAACAATGGATGTTTTTAGTTTGGGTATGAAATTTGAACAACAATAATAACTATCAAACATAAATCTCATCAAGTATTTAACTGATGTTGCTAAACTTTTCGAGACGCCTTGTCATTCAAACAGTTGATCGTTCATCATAGTGTTAAACTATTTCAATTGTACCAATGTAAACTGTAAAATATTAATTAACTACTTCATTCATTTACAGCCATATGAAATTCATTTTACCTCGCCCACTTTACCACAAACAACGCGAAGTGTTTGTTTCCCACCCAGTTAGTGTTCATGATAATATATCCGTAATGGGAAAATGCGATTCTAAATGCTTCGTACATTCTGTAAAGTACAGCAACAATGTTTCCCCTCCACTTCTCTTCTGACAGCAAAGATACCAAATTTACCTTCTACCCATCTATGGGTATTTCACCGCGAGGCTCCTTTCTTGTTGCTGTTGTAGGTGAATCCTCTCCCATAAAAGTGAAACGTAAATCTTGTCGCGTACCATAAATTCACGACCGGCAAATGTATTCGCCTCACACGGTGAAGTCGTATTTCTGCTGCTAATCTTTTCCCCGAATTCTGCTGCAAACGATGCCATTCTTACCGGCGCATTCCCTACCGCGCATTCGTTGTGGCTGTTTGTTTTTGCTGGCCTTCCTGCTCTGTTTATCGTTCGCTCCGTTTAACTATGTCAAAGGTCACTATAAAAGTGGGCCCTTGTGAACATGAGACGGTATATGTGTATGTGTGTGTGTTTGTGTGTGCTTTTCTCTAGCCCTGAAATTACCCACCAACAAGCCAAAGCCAACCGTAACAACTCCTGGACGGTAATAATTCTAGCAATCCCTCAGCCGTCAAATGAAGCCATCTGAAGGCACCAGCCATGCTTTTCCTGCCATGCCTTGCGAGATTGCAGAAAAATCCGAATTAAATCCACAAAACAAAAGACGCTTCTTCTAGCCGGTTTGGCAAAGACGATCTTGAACAAAAAGCAACTCAACTAGCAGTCTCCGGTCTACCCCGGTGTGCGACAAGCACCTCGCTTGACAATACCTGTTCATTCACCAAGGACACCCTCATCAAACTGCCCTACATTTCACACCGAGCGCACACTGAGTCCCCGGTATCCAGCTCGTAAAACGCGATAAGATTTAAGACGTCAGCGAAACCGGTGCAGCTCAAAAACCCTTGGCAGGCTTCCTTATCTGGATAGACATACCCGGCTCCGTTGCACTATGATGCCGGCGTCTTCCGCATAGCCCTTGTGCCGCGTTGTTGCTTGCTTGTTGGAACGTTTGCAATCTCCCACCCATTCCGTGAGCTGGATTTTTCCAAGAGATAGCAAAACATAAATTTACTTCCAACAGCCAAACAAACAGCTAATGAGACGGGACAGCTCCGGGACAGGTGAGAGGATTCTCAGCGCAAACTCGGCGCAAAGTTTGGATGCACTTTAGCTCGGGTTTTTTTGCGCGACTTTTTCTGTGTTTCATGTAGAAGTATATCTCGGTGCAAAAGAAAGGAAAACACAAGCAAAAAGGCGCGCAAAAAATATAAGTCCAGCTCTCCGTGGTTTCTTACGTGGGAGCTTTCAACCGATCAGAAAACTTTGCAATATGACAGATGTGTCTCGTTTTTATGTCTGCAGTGGCTCCGCATACATGTACGAGTTTCCATGGAAACGCGCCTTGCCGAACGTCCTTTTTCCACTCGACTCGTTCGACAGTGAGCTAGATCCTATCTGACAAATTTCCTTGTCATCGGGTTGGGGCAGCTTGCGTACTACGAACGAACCTCAATGTAAATCAGAAATCATTGCTGCCAAGCCTTCGGTCTTGATATTTTCCTGCAATCAGACCCGTTTTTTCCCCTCTATTTTTTGCCCCGTTAGTACCACGCTGACAAAGGTCCTTGGGTCATAAATATACGAGCTGCTAGCAACCATCCATAACGTACATGAACGGCGTACGGCGAACATGCAGAGAAGTGAATTTGATGCGAAACACGACCCGGGTGCGTGCGTCGACGTGAAGCGATATGATGGAGTGCAAGCGTTGGAGCAATACCATTGGACGAAGGAAAAAAACGAAAGCGGTATAGCCAAAACTTTCAGATACACCGAGCAGTCTTGCTCCGGTTGACTAGTTGACTTTCCATTGGGTATCCATTGGGTTTAAAGAAAGAATGGGAAAGGGACTGGAAATTCTTGCAAAGCAGATTTAAACGAGTCCCTCCCTGTACCCATCCGTACCGGGCGCGGAAGTTACGTTCCAGTCGGTTGAGCTTTTTGGTCTTTTCTGCTTGCTTTCGGGGTGCTGTTGCTGTAAGCCATACCCGATGTTTATTATAGTACACGCGCCTCCAACAAGCTTTATGACTTTTCCTTGCGCGGAGGTTTTCTTTCCCAAAGTCTCCTGCATAGAGGGATGTATCTCGTGTCTTCACGTGTTATGATGCACGTGGAGGCAACGCCAAAGATAAGACCAAAGCCGCAGCCTTGCTGCTCTTGTTTAAGGCGCTTTTCTTCTTCACGATTTTCTTCCCTACTTTCTACCTTTTATCAGCACGTTTAGCGGTTCGGTACGGAACTGTTTTTTTTTTCGACGATCTCCCAGCGGCCGTGTGTTGCTCAGTTTGTTACTGCTCTCGTTAAAGCTTACATCGATAAGCCCGGCTTTGCAGTGCAGTTTTGTTGAGGTGGAGCATTCCATTCCGGCGCGGCACAAAAAAAAGAAGCAAACGCCGTCCCTGAATGCGCACAGGTGGGACAGGTTGAGTGACTTGTCCCTTTATGAGCATTTAGATGTGTACAAAAGTAAGCAAACAGGTTTAACAAAAATGGCGCTTCATAATTCCGCACCGCTCAACCGCTGAAGGTGGAAGTTTGCGCGAGTGTAAAAACTTTCCCCAAAAGCTTTTGGAGAATTTTTGTGCGCACCACCCTGGTAGAAGAACTTTATCAAAAACGAATCTCACAAAAAATGGCGCGACAGGTGAAAAATGAAAAAAAATATGGCTCAAACATTTTTAGCCAGGTAATGAAATGAAACGTTCATTATGGAGCGTTTTCTTTCCCTAGTCTACGCCACACACCTGGAAGGTGTATTTTAAAGGCAAACGTTCGCAAAGAGAGCTTTTTTGGGAGGTGATTTGGAGTTGTAGAAAAGTCTTCAAATTTTGTTCTACGACTATAATGAGGATCATTAGGCGAGGTTACGCCTTACTTGTGCAGAGCGATTAATTTACGAGCCGAGATTATGAAGCGTATAGTATCAAGATGCCGGTTTTAGTAGTTTTTTTTATTAAACTTTATTAAACCCTAACACAAAAATCGTTAGATTATTCAATTATAGTTTCATAGTGGGAAGATTTACCAAATTTATAACTTTTGGCTCAATTGCTCGGTAAACATCAATATGGCGGCACGTTGGACTATGCACGGCTGCATTATTCTACGCCCTAATTGGTTGTAATTCAATAACCTATCGTTTTCCATTTCGCAATGCAAATTTAATTTCCACGGTATAATCGCTTGCGGTAATTGAAAGCCAATCCACGCACTACTCGGCCCACGTAAGGGCTGTTCGCTTTAAAGTCTAAGATCTGGGCGAATGTTCCCCACGGGTTGGAAACAATCGCACTACCCCGGTCTCCCCAGTCGCTTGTTTGGAGGATTGGTTAATTAATTAAGCACAAGCTGGTGATGGTTTCATTTCGTGGAAAATCGCAGGATAGCTCTCTTCAAAAGGACGCACTCGAAGGCAGTGCAGCAACTTGCTGGAGAGCTGGTCATCTGTCACCGTGTTTTTGCCGTGAAAGCGGAAGGCTTTCGTCGCTTACCAAAGGTGCTCATCTTTCGTCGGGCAAGATTGGCAAACAATAAAAGGTTTTACCGGCATTATCATCCGTCTCCCGCCGCCATTAGACGCATCGCAAAAGCTTCCCTAATGATTAATTATGTTTCATTAAATTCCCCCTTTCGTGGGGGAGGAGAGCAGGTTGGTGCTTTTATCGACCGGCGGCTGGAATGCTAACCGTTTCGGGCTAAATTACACACCGACCGGTGATGAGATAGGGCAGCGACCGAAAAGGGGAAGAAATTTATTAGAAGATACTCAATAGTTCCGGTTACCGGCAGGACGCTTCCTAACGCTTCCCGAAAAGAGCCCAATTTACGCTCGCGACAGTAAGCGAGTGAAGATTTGTGGGTTCACCTGCTGACGGGTCTTGATGCTCACTTCAAAGCGGGTTTTGAGGTTAGCAAAGAAGCTTTTCTTCCACTCACATCAACTTAGATAGCTTTCAAATTTTTGACTGATCCCTTTCGCCACCTCCGAACTTTCAGTGCCAATAATGGGGCAAACATAAATAATCAGCAAAAGCTTAACATCCTGCCGCACACCGTGGCGCTAGTTAATTAAATTCGACTCCACGCCACACTCAGCGCTGTCGATCGGGGAAGGTTCGGTTCTAGTAATGATTCCTAAAAGGGGCTTTGTGTGTCTTCGTACAAAAATAAGCTTTAGCTGCTTGTCGGTAGACAGTTTGCTACTTAGAAACCGTTTGGTCATTAGCCGCTGGAGCCCTCCAGCGAGAACCTTCATGCGCTAATAATTCTTCCAAACTTTGGCTGCAAAACTCCCGAAACGTCAAACGCTCCCCGAACCATTTTTTGCAAACCAAAAACGGGAAAGCTTTTAAAAAGTTATCCCGTCCTGTTCACGGCAACTGGCTTTACCGTTTTTATAATCTATTAGTGTAGTGCGGCTGTGCCAGTCAGCCAGCCAGCTAGTCAGCCAGCCATTCAGCAGTGACCCATTCGGTACGGACCGGATGGGTTTCGCCGTTTAGAAGCTTTGGGTGCGCAAAGATAATGTTCACCAAACCAGACCAAAAAAAATGCACGCAGGAACAGGAAAAAAGCCAAAGGTATACGCGCTCTACTTACCGTCGATGGAAGAAAGTCCGAGAAAGGCTCGCTGCCAAGAACTCTGCCGACAGTAATGAAGTCCTTCCGGTTTGGCAATTAGAGCAGCTCTGCTCGCACTACACTCTCCTGACTTGACTGTCTGCGGATGATGTCCTTTTCACACCGAGCTGGTGGAAAATCTTTCCCTTCTGGAAACAGATTTTATTCGGTACGTGAAAATTTTCTACCCATTTTCTTTTTTAGCGCTGGTCTTGTTGGTCGTTTCCGCTGTTGCCGCTCTCCCGTGACTGGCTTTAACAAATCACTTTCCGCTCGATTTAATCGAATAACATCTTCTTCGCTGCCGTTCACTGCTCAAGGTATATCACCGTCCTTCGGGTGTGGGGAGCCGTTCACCGTCCACCAGCCCCCTCTCTAAACAGCTATTCGGTATCCTCTGGAGAAAACATTATTCTCGTTCTTCTGCTGCGCACCCAACAAAGCGCCTCCCTTTTTGGCCTTATAATCTTAATGTGTTTTTTTTTTATCTTCACTTCACTTTCCCACTCACTTCATTGAATGATTTAAGCTGGGGCCTGGGCACACTTGCTCACACACCTTAACGCACTTCCTTGCTTTATTTGGGACAGGTTGGGGCACAAAAAACACATGCACACTATACACAAACATTCACAAAAAAGGATGAAAAAAACGCACACACATTGCTCGTAAAAGCAGCAGATGGTGGACAGTGGTGAGCGTGGAAAAAAACCTCCCGTAAACGGAAATCAAACAAATCACGACCGTAACGAAGCTGGCCAGTTGGGTTTGCCCCAAACGATTGCCCCAATATGCACGACCTTTCTCACACAAGCACCACACACACACAAGCACACTCACAGATCACAGACACTTTCCTACACAAATACATGAAATCCGAGCTAATCCCAATCTCAATAACTTCATCGGTTGATTTGTACGTTTCGTCTTCCGCCGGCGCGACAGTGAGGAAAGGAAACGGGAAAATCGAAAGAAAGATTGGCCAACCTTGTGCGAGGCTGCCGCAACTTTAACTAAGCCCACAGAAGAGCTGTTTTTCCGGGAAAAACGGTGTGCTCTCTAAACTGCGTACTCAGATGGGCCACCACCAAGCTGTTCCGCAAAGATAATGTGATTGAGTCAAGAAGCGAATATAAAAATGGTGTCCATTCCAGATACAGCGTAGCAGCAAATGAGAGCTTAATTGTCGTCCGTGAAAAATTGCCCAAGGTTTTGGAAAATGTTTTCGCTGGAATGCTCCAACAATGGCTTCCACGAACGAAATGAAACCCAACACCTCAGCTTTAAAGCCTCTTTTCGCCAATTGCCAATTCGGCTGATTGCCAGGGTGAAGGTTTTATTTTTATCCACTTTTAAGGGGTGCTTTCCCACGCACTGCAGGTTGAATTATTTAATTCGTGAACCCTTTGGAAATACCCTTTCCACAAAATCACTCCGAGAGCTGGCGTATGGAGCCACTTGGGTGAAATTTAAAAACAAATAAAAACGCTTGCATACCCCCAAGCACAACAGCAGCTGGGCGAGCGACCACAACGTGCATGAAGCCCAGCTATAGCTGAAATATATACGGCGTATATAAATCCTACCACGCTGCGGCACACAATTGAATTCGCACAAAACGCACACGTGGTGAGATACCCATGTGCCCGTTCCAGGCAAAAAGGGCGCGTATAAGCACCACGTTAGTACCTTGAGGCTTTCGATCCATAAGCAGAAAGCTGCTGCTTTTGCTGCCTGCCCATGCCCATAACGAACGGTTTGTGGTGTGTGCGTTCTTAAATTTTTAAATTTACCATTGCCATCGCCCACCAACCGCCACGGACACGGTTCCTTTTTGCCTTCGCCGGAAATGAGTCTTTATCCGTGGGCGGAAAGCTCCAGTCGAAGGGTGGGGTAAGTGTGCAATGGGGATGCGGAGAGAAGGGGTTAAGTAGGGATGGTTTGGTTGGTTACGTTTCGTTTCGGTTTCAATTTTACCTCGTTTGGTTTTTTTTCTTTGCGACTCGTACCACATACATTAGCGATCGTTCACACGAGCTTTAAGCTTCGAGTCATTGCTTTAATCAGTTGGATATGGCATTCGGTAGAGTTATTCCTCTGCATTGCATTCTCGTTTTCATTGGGGAAAGTAACACATTGTTACGTGGAATGTAATATTAGTGAAGATTGGTGTGCTCTTTTAACTGTGATGTACTTTGTCGTTGCTATTGTGTAACATCTTTATCTCAGTCACTTTTACAAATCAACTTTCAAACAAAATAATGTAGACTGTTTCAGCTTTCTTCTATTAGCGCTTTCTGCTTTAGTTGGTTCTGCTTCAGGTTTGTTTTTTAATTACATTCCACCATTATATTTACACCACTTACACAAGTATCACTCAAGGAATGCTTATAAGAAAATAGCCACTCAGTAGAACTTATTCTACATATTCATTTTTCAAGTATATCTTCAATCTTCCCATAACATCCACAAAATATTACCGTATACTCGAAATTAATTGTTGAAATTATTGAACTATTTCTTTTCCTTCACACACTATCTCAATTGATACTTTGGGGCACATATCGCGAACTAATGTCAACCAATGGTACGCCCCTAAGTTTTACGCCCGAGCTTTACGATTTCACCGATTTCGCCGGGTCGATGATTGCGTCCGATTCGACCGAACCTACGACAAGCACTGTCGGCTGGCAGGATGCTGGCCAATAATTCTGACCGCTGCATTTGCCGAAGATACCACCGACAACACGCCCGAGATGTCCCTGTCGGTGTGCTTACCATACCTTCGACTGGGTTTCACTGCCAAGGAGTAGGGGTGGTGAGGGTACGAGGGTTTGAAGGTCCTGCTAGTATTCAAGACAAGCGGTAAAAGATGTACGTACGGGTTTAAGATGAACGCACCTTCGGATGAACTAACCCGGTTCGTGCTTTACGGTTCATGATGTTAGCGCACGCGCGTTTGGACAAAACCTCCCCACCTCAGCGGTCGGAGGATGCAGCGAATGGTGGAATCAAAACAAACAGGACATCAAAATATGCCGGTCGAGAGAACTGGAAGAAAAACATCGCCAGTGGGCCAGCGCCCACGATGGGTTTTGCCCGCGAGAGACCGGATGGCGTACGTGTGTATGTGCTTTTCGTTTTCCATTGCTGTTGGGAGTCATGTGTCCTACTGGAGAAAGTAGGTGAGCGAGGGAGTGAAAGAGAGAGCCACAGTTTCGCGGATGTGAGATGATCATGAACTTGGGAATAGTGATATGATGTGTGCTGTATTATTCATTCGTTGCTAAATTCATTCCAAACTAATATGGAACGATGGAGCAGCTATGATTTGGGTATATTTTATGTGGGATGGCTCTTAACCTCTTAACTGTTAGTTTAGATTAGTTAAGTTGAAGTGTTTATTTTTTTAAATAATAGTATTATTACAGTTATTTTCATTGTTTTTCCCTTCATTCTATTTCATTTTGTGTTACAACTATGACTAAATTCATTAGGCTTATCAATTCGCTCGGTTAAAATGGAAAGCATTGATAATATAATTTTCAAATAGAATATGGTTATTAACAATTTTTAGAACATACAGCGTACATTTATTTTATCTTACATACATCTTACATCTTACATCTTACGGCTTAAATCTTAATAAATTCACACAATTAATAAAATAAAACAAATAGGTATAAATCATAAAATTTAAAATATAGTTTTAAACATCGATTTTTTTTGCAATATCGCCGAGCTGTCCCTTCTGATAAAATATCATAAAATTTGCGTTAAATTCTAGTTACTTTTTATTTATTTATATATTTATATACTTTTTCATGTATTTATTTGTTTCCATACTTGCAATCCCATGCATGTTTCAATTTGTCTGAGGCAACTTGAATTACATTACATCTTCCCTATTTGTTCATAAATTGCCATCCCATAACACGAGTGGACGCCCAAAGCGGTCACACGAATCTTTTCTGCCATCAGAAAAAGCCTTTCTGAAGTGTCGAGCGAGAAGAAGTGAGGAATTCTGAATTGTATGAGGAGTTTTAAACCAGAGGAGGATGGCGAAGCAAATATTGTTGTCAGCGAGGGGTGGACATCTTTTTTCGGAGTCCCATGTGGCGGCTATCAAAAAAGAAGGCTTTGATTGGTACATCTTACTTTAACCAATAAGAACTTAACTGGTTCTAACTAACTGAAATTGCAGAGGGTCCAAAAATATGTATGTTAATCAAGTTACTAAGCTTTATGTTGATATATTTCCAACAATTTTACAAGTATTGAAGGATTATGTTCATGTTTTTAACATGTCATGTTCTAAAACATCTACAGAGATATATTACAGTCCAATATGATACAAACATTAGAGGAAAAAAGATCAAATTGAATAGCAAAATACGACGAAAAAATAAACCACCAAAACATTCGAAATCATTTAAAACAGTAACTCATGCATATACAAGCATTTGGTTCAAAATCAATACTTCTCATCCACTTTCGTTGGGCTTATAAGGCAAAAAATGTGTGATGTTTTTTCTTTGGAAATTTTTTGCAAACGATCATGCAAAACGGACCACTGTCTGGTATCGGCCCACTCCGCCCAACCTCGAAGCTATCGTGCTCTTTTGTTTCATACCCATTCTTTGCATCCCATCAAGAATGTTAATTACAGCTACTTATGCACAATCTCGCACCCGGCACAACGCACGCCGACCACACGACACACCAACTCTGAAGTGCACACGCTCCGTCTTATCGAACGTGTAGAAATCTTTCCGAAGCTGGGCATTCACACACACACACAGCTGTAACATCGCCGTCAAGTGACTTATGTTTATGCAACGTTTGACGAAGGGCTTAAAGAGCAAACCTTCTATTCAGCATAACGTATGCTAACCCCGCTGAGACGCCAGCCGCGTGAGAAGAATATTCAACTACCGAGAGGCGCTTGTGTATGACATTATAAATGCACACAAAAAAAATAACAAAACACTCACTTTTTCCATACAGATTTAAGCGTATTTTATTTTGTCAAATTCAGTGTCCTAATAGCGATAAAGTAGCAAGAGGCGTAGTGAAAGAAGGATGACAAATATCGGTTTGCTTTATGTTTGACGATGGTTAACAAACTTATAATGAGCTAACCGCAATGACCGAAAGCACAACCAAGCCCAACGGGTCCATCCCAACACACCCAGTGGGGTGAAAGTTTTCGGCTGTCATGAGGAAGTTTCTTGTTTTTAATGGCAATTTATTCACACCTCAAGCAAACCACACATACATAGTCTTGTCCTACCTTGAGTGGAGAAGCAAAAAAGCAACCCTCCAACAGACGGGCGTCGGTTTGTCCATATCGGTAGAGCAGGGTGTAGAAAATCTCCCTAACCGAAACAAGAAACGCACGAAGCAGAACCCATCTGTGAGAAGCTTTATTCTTTTCTAGGTCCTCTCCGTATGGTCACGGTTCGGTGAGGACAGTGCAGTGAATATGCTCCAAAATTATCCCCCAGAAACCAAACGGGTAAGGTACGAGTGCTTCCCTGTCCGCTGCACACTCGGTCCGGTCACACATGCTTCCGCAAATATGGTCTCGAGTGGGGCAATCTCATCGAGAAGGTAGAACAGTCAAGCAAACAAAAAAAAGAACCGTTTCCATCTCAAAGACCAATCCGGATCACCTGGATTGTCTATTTTGTATTTCTTCGCCCGGAACGAACGATACGAATTTTTGGACCACATCGTAGAGCCATTACGAGAAAGGTAGGAGGAATGCTACTAAAAGCTTTAGATGGGCTTCGTTTAGTGGACTGTACAGCTACTTTTATTTTATTTTTGTAGTGACCCTTGACAAAAGTGGTTCAATGCCACTGTAC
Source organism: Anopheles bwambae (assembly GCA_007018985.1). Lineage (NCBI taxonomy): Eukaryota > Metazoa > Arthropoda > Insecta > Diptera > Culicidae > Anopheles > Anopheles bwambae. The sequence continues at coordinate 36,964 of SIXB01001120.1, forward strand.
CTAAGCGATAAATCCTCTTTTTGAAACGTTTACATGACTACGCAGCACACATAAGTCCGGTGAGCTAATCTTTGATGAGGTTACGTCAACCATTATGCAGAAAAATATTAAACAAATTCTTAAAACCTTCAAGTGATGAAATAATCGAAGCGTTAGTTTTACAAAATTCTTGCATGCAAAAGCTATCTTCACAAGAACACCTACCCCATTCAGCGTAACATCTGTCCTCTTTTCCTTCGTCTGTTCGCAAGGTTATCGTCTCGTGTAGTGTAATTAATTATTTAAATTCATTTCTTTACATCTGATTGCCGGCTGCTACTGTGACACATACCAAGGGGATATCTAACGGACAATCTTGTCGGCCCTGTTGCCCTGTCAGCCATTGACTAGACAGGTGAGCAGGAGATTAATTCGCAATGCTTATGTTTTACCTTTTGTTTTCGCCATGGGTCATTGCCGCTGAAGGGTTGCGTTAGTGTGATTGGAATGATTTTATCTGCTTCCCAGAACTACAGTAGCTTTAATGTGATGAAATGTGACTTGAATGTAGGCGCGATGGGAGTTTTTCTATCTGATTAATGTTACACGATTTTTATTTATGGTCGTTTTTATTTCAAATTGTAAGCAGCTGTATTTTTTTTGCGATGTCCTTATACGCATTTTAAATTTTAGTAATTTAATGCATTTTAAGAATTCAATTGAATAAATAATGTTAATGCTCATTTACTATTGAAGTGTTTCATAAGCCATCTTCTTCTTTGGCCTAACAGCCATTTTATGTATAGACCTGCCTTACCCACTAATGTGTTCAGTGACTAGTAGCAGGATAGTCAGATGGTTGGAGTTGGTTAGTTAGAGTTTTCTATAATGGTTAGAAATACGAAGGAATTTTTAAAGTTTTTGCTGGCAATTGGTGCTATCTGGCTATCTGGTGAAAGGATGGTGTCTATGCTGTGGTCCAATTTGCAGGTTCCGCATTCATTCAGTTAAGATGTGGCGAACGGTGATGTCAACCCTACAGAAACTGCATAGTGGTGGGCTGGATTTTTGCAATAAAAAGGTGTGGGCGAGCCGGGTGTGTCCAATACAAAGTCGTAATCTGGTCTTGGTGTGATGGATTTGTATGAGCTGACGACATAGATTTCATAAATCCTAAAAAAGGAGTTATTGTAGTATAGCTTTTGCAAATATTTAAATGCTTAAACGCTTTCTTTGAAGCTCAAGAAAAGTTCTACTCTAGAATAAATTGACGTATGTTTTTATGTGGACCTTTATACTGCTTGTTTATAGATCCATCAACGATCTTAGATTACAAAGCACGCTTTCGGGTTTTCAGTTTTTTTTTTTACTCGTTCGAGGACATTGTTATGTGTTGATCACATTATTTCTGACACTTAACTCAATCCAACCATCGAACTCGCTGTGTTGCTCTGCGCCTAGAGCCGAAGTTTTCCCGAGATCTTACAGGGTTGCTCCAGCCAGCTCAACATCGGCAATGAACAATTCAATCCCATAAAACACATTTCAATCATAACAATGGAATTTCGAATGATCTAGCATTGGTTGCTCGATATACGCTCGACATTGATTTGACAATGCGACAAATTTGAACAAAAAATACTGAATAATAAATAATGAAAAATAATAAATAAATAATAATAAATTTTAATTTAAACATACAAGTTGACGACGCCAGGACCAATATAACCAACAATTGTACATGTAATAATGTTTTATCCTCTCAGTTTAACATCACGTCACGATTGCCTTGTTCGTCTGTAATTGAGAAATATTCGATTGCCTTGTTTACGAAACTTATAACAATATAGAGACTACACAAAAGTAAGAGAAAGATACAAGATACAAAAAACACGCGAAGCAGCTTCCCCGGGAAAGAGAATGATAGGTTTTACAAGGTATTTTTTTTTTTTGGTCGTACGTAACTCGTTGTTGTTAAACTGACACACTTTAATCCCGAAGGATGATAAAAAAAAATTAAATCCTGAGTTGTATAAATTAAGTTTCCTTTTTTGCAAATTTATTTTAATTTTTACACCACAGGTATTCCTTTCTTAGTCCAATTTTTAATAACTGATTTGCTTTACGATCTTTTTTGTGCCAAGGAGCCATTGTTATTGCTGTCCGAGAATTTCAAACATATATTCAAATGAAATTGATTTGTCCTTTAGAGTTCCGTCTTGTACAAGTGATCCATTCTTATTGAAGTCCAAAGCAATTATCTTGTGTTCAATAGTAAGATTTGTACTTTTAGGGGCGGTCCCGTGGTACAATCTTCAACTCGTACGACACAATACCATGCCCGTCATGGGTTCAAACCTAGAATGGATCGTCTCCCCGTAGCAAGGATTGACTGACTATCCGGCTGTGTGGTAATGAATTAAGTCGCGAAAGCCTGTATATGCCGACATGTCCGCGTAGGACGTTCACATCAAATAGAAGAAGAAGAAGAAGATTTTTACTAAAGTATCCCTACCATTGTCTTATGTTCTTAGAGAGTTTATTAAGTTAAAGATCTTTGCAAGTCTTTGGTTTTGGCTGTGTATGTAGGTCACTGAGGCTCGATACATTGGAAATAAAAACATTTAAATAAATATTTTTTTTTTTTTATCAAGACTTTTGAGCTTTAGAGCATCCTTCCACCTTACACATGTGGTAATACAATGTTTTTGCAAATTATTAGTATGAGCTCTAACATGGTATGTACTTAATCCCCATGGCCACCACGTTCGATAGGACATTCACCTGTGTTACACATGGACCCCCTTCATAACACCATCATCGGATCAGGTATCATTATTTCCGCCTTTATTGGGCAACGAACCTCTCACGACATTACGCATAAAGCATCCCCAGCATCCGTACCGACCGCACAGTGCGGATGCTAATGTTTTATTGGTGCTTTTAATGGTGCTGCTTTCAGATTTTTAATGGCCTCTGCTGTTTGCACTGTGGATTACTCGCCGTGTGCACCGCGAACATTTCGCACCGTGGAGCGTAAAGCTTTGCGCTCCTCGTGCGCTTCCTACATGCACGCTGTAAACGCTAATCGCAATGAGCATCCAGGCAGCTGAAGGAAGATGGCTATTGGTGATGGCTTTCTGCTGGCTGTGTAATGGTACATGGTCACGGTGCAGTATGTGTGTTTACATTTGTGTATCATTTTTAATTTTTTTCCAGCTCGTCGCGTTTACTAGCAGATGATCTTAATTGTAGACGACCTGCGCGGATCGTGGCTTACCCGTGTGCCTAATTCCAATTACTGTTGCACTTTGCACTTTTACTAATGAGCGGATGGAGCGAGCATTATGGAGCTGTATTTTTTCATCTTTCTTGTCACGTGCACTCATGCACCAATGCTTAAAGCAACCATTTCTCATCCGCAAAAATGGGTCATGCTAGGATTTTTAACGATAATAATTTGTTCAACCCCTATCGAAGCGTTACATTTAATTGAAGCTAGTGTTCTCTTTCCGCTGGTCCAATTTCCTGATTAATCGGAACCTTTTACAACCTTCCGGAATCCGGAAACATATTGGAAAGCGAGAATCGATTAAAATGTAAGTTTTTCTCACATTCGTTCCTATTACTGCCTTTTTTAAAGTCAATATTTCACCAGGTCGCACATACGCTCAATCACTAAAAAGTGTGTTTAATTATTTTGAACTGCTGGGCAATTGTTTCAGACTCTTGTTGCATAAGTTTTCCGTTCTCTCTGCAAAATCGGGTTCTGTATTTCAGTTTTGCATCGAAATTTTTCCTCTACCCTGTCCGTTCCCTATACCGGTGTAAAACCTATCGCTTCCGCCGTTGAGTGATAAAACTTAAAAACTTAATTATAAACTGCTTTCCGACCGGGTGTCCACCTTTTTTTTGCTGTCCCTCATCATATAAAATTGATTGCAAAGAATTTTAAATAACCGATGAGGCAGCAGCTTGATTCCCACTGCTGTACGTAGGGTCCGATTTTTAATCATCCTTGAAACGCTCCGAACACGGAACAATGACGTGTGGGTACGTGTGGCAGACTTTTATGGGGTATAAATTTACGCGCACAACAAAAAAGCATAATAATGTGAATGGCACGTGAAGACAATGAAGAAGAAAAATAAAACAAAAAAGCAAAAACAGTATCCATCAATCAATGTGACTGTATTATTTTTCCAGGTTGCAAATGAACGGGTTTCAATACGAGAATGGAATCAATTTTAATGAATTCAATATTTTTAATCGCGCACTTACCATTGCTCACACATTTTAAATTGTTTTTATGTCCTGTCTGCCGTACAAAGATTCAACAATTTTACGTTGACGAAACCCAACATTTTTATCACGTATGGATGAATACCTTATTTTAGTGTCATAAGTTTGTTGATACAAAATGATGTCAATTTTTCTGCCAAATTTGATCCATTAAATTCCAATCGAATCGACCTTACATGATTTAACCCTTTCGCTCGATTTCAGCTCACATTCCATCTGAATAACTCTTTATCGGGTGGGAAAAGCTCTCAATTACAGCTTAATCCCAGCTACTACCACCAATGATCGCGACTGAAAGCCTCTCCTTGGAAACTGTGCTCCACCGGACCCGCTTCGTGCTATACAATAATGCCAATTAATGCTATCCAATCAACCGGTGCCTAATTGGTATGCTGTAAAATTGTCGAACCAAAGCCCGTTCTTCACGTGCAACTTGTCCACTTTACCTTGTACTTGGTCGCGGAGGCAGGATGGCTATTCGTTCCCCTTTCCCAATCGAACCCATCCGATGGGCAGTACATAGTACATGGTGTATAGCTGATGAGATGAAATACAAGCACATCTGTTCGTGCACATTGTGTATGCGCTCGCAATTACATGTTGCACTGGGCTGTTGTAATCTGGAGTTTCATTAAAAATAAAACGGAAAATAAAAGTTGTTCAGAAAGTTTCCTATTTGTTTTATGTTTTGCGTTGTTTCTTTCTGATAAATGACAATCCATGATGCTCCTCGAGTTAATCATAGCTGTGAATAGCGTTTTTGTATCGTTTTTCATTCAGCTAATCAATAATAAAAATGACCCGGTAAGAAATTCAAGGTTTCCTGTTAGGAAAGTTTCCAAATGTGATAGTTTTAGGTAAGCGTACTTTCCCCAAAATGTGTATTCAACAGAACCTTTCTATTTGGCGTAAACTTCCTACGCGGACATGCCGGCTTATACAGGCTTTCGAGACTTAATTCAATACCACGTTGCCGGATAGTCAGTCCTTAATACGGGGGGGGGGGGGGGTCCATTCCGGGCGTGTGAATGAGTCGTTCGAGTTGACGCCTGTACCACGGGACCGCTCCGAGGGGTTTATCAATCATCTATCATCTATCACCCATCATCCAATTTTAATTTTATTTTTAGTATAAAATTAAACAGAACCCACAATTATTGTATTAATAACAAAATGGTTGCTCGCATGCGTTCATGACCTTGCTGTTTCTATAAATGAGATGTTCACGACTCTTGAGCGTTTAGCTAATGGGACATCCAAGGCATATCAAAGGCCTAATGACAATGTTTCATAAGCCATATTCCATTGTGAAATCAATATAAGCGTACAGCTGCACAGTTCAGGAGATTATAAAGGATCGGTTCCCTGGCAGAAACGTGCACTTGCTCTTTCGATCTTGAAGCTTTCGATAGCAGTTATTAACAACTAATGGATAGTTGTGATCCATCTTATGTATGAAGACTCCTCGGAAAATAAAAAAAAATCTTGACTTTGCTGATTTTTTTTAAGAAATGGGATTTTTTACAGCCAAATTTGTATCATTTCTCAGATTGAGTCTATTTTAATCCAGTTTTCACCTCAATAGTGGGTTATCTTCAACCAACGAGATACCTTTGACCGATAGCAACACCGGCATGGCAGTGTTATTAAGCAAGCTTTTCCGTTTGGATCACTAAGATTTCACAAAAAAAAAATCGTTTCATTTCAATGTTTGGCCTATTTGCTACAAAACCTTGAATTTATCATTTTCCAAACAAATCAATATTGATTTTTTTTTCTTGCTGGGACAAAATGCACCTGTGCTGGGGTAAAATGCACTAAAGTCTGTTCCCGTGATACGTGGTCATCGACTTACGCGAGCTCGGCGATACGCGGTGTTCTAAACTTGACAGTTCATTTGCAAAATCAGTTCAATAAAATAAATAAAATTGCAAAATAAATGGTATCAAACAAATTAAACCACTCAAAAGGAATAATTTTTTTTTCTACGCGAGTCGAATGAAATAATAACTTGTATAAAAATACTAACTTTAATTAAAAATACTAATTTTTTCAGAAGTATTTTGCCTAAACAACGTGATATTTGAGTTACGCGGATGTCTCGGAATCGTATAAACAGCGTATATAGGAAAAAGACTATTTAGTAATGAGATAAAAAGGTAATTTAACAACACACCACTACACCGAAGCTAGGTGCTGTTTAATAAATACCAACTATAATAAAACTCATTCGAGGTTGAACTGCACTAACTGTAGCATTTTGCCCCGATCTGCTCCAGCAGATGCATTATGCCACAGTTCAGAGTTGCAAACATTTTAGATTAAAACACGATAAAACTGCATACTAAACCACAAAGTTTTGTGCAATTTAAAGCTCTGATTCTAATTAACAGAACTATGTATGCCACGTATATGAAAAACAACGAGTTTTTGAGGTTTATCCCGTAGCGAAGCGGAAAGCAAAGTTACATCAAAACGTGCCCGAACCGTGTTTTGTTTGTTAGCGTTTTTGTTTTGGCGATAGCTCTTGGAATAACCATATTTTAGTTCGCTCTTGGAGCGTATTTTCCAAAACGCGTTTTTAAGAGGAAATCAGGAAAGGTGCGTTTTACCTCAGAGATTCCTATTTCCGTAACAACATTTACTTAGTAAAAAACCCATCCAAATGCTTTTAATTGCTTCAACTGTCCTATTTCCACTTCCGCTGCCCTTTTTAATGTCCTCGTGTCTAGGTGTTTGGTTTAGCATCCGAAATGAATCTATTACAATACATTCAGATCAATCACAAAGTTTGCAATTTTGACATTGTTCTATTCAAATAAACAAAGAATGTATAGCTTTTTTGCGGATAATCAACTATCGGCCTGTTTTCTGAAATTTTCAATTTAAAATTGTAGCAAAGCAGACAATCTAAAGTTGCATGAAATCCTTCCAGCTCATCTAACGTGAGATAAATACGCAAACAAAATCATTCACTCAACAAACACTCCACATCCACTGCACTGTACAGTACTGCATTGCACTGTACTACTGTACTGCAACTTAATCATGCTCATCAGATTATCTGGCGGATAATGTGTTGCAGGCAAAGAGCATCATTTTTCCACACTTCCCTCCCATACCACGTGCCTTTTTCCGCCACACTTTTGGCCACACCATATAATTGACCTACTATGCGGCACGGCGCGTCGTTATTATTGTCTATCGATAATCACACGAGACAACGCACCGGAAGCCACACCGGAGGCGATCGGTGAGCACGGGGGCCATGTGTGTTCGCCGTTGAACTGGCGACAATTATTAATGCATTTTCAATAGGCCCTAACCCAACCGGAACCACCAAGCGGTGGGCCGCTGTACTGTGTATGTTCAGTGCAGGCAGGTGATCACCGTTGAATGCTCACCTCCCACCCCCCAAATAGAAAGGTGTTAGATAACAATTCATAACAATGTTGTTTCATCGGTTTGGTGGAAGTGAAGTTCTAGTGAAGTCGGGCTACCAACTTTGTTCGGGAGATGCGTACGCCAGACACACCGGAAGAACCGATGGGGCCTGAAGAGGATGGTGATCAATGATTAGGAAAAATGCATAAGTTTGCATACACAAAGAGACACACACACACCCACACAAATGACGGTATACGGATCGATAGAATCGATAGTAATCAAACAACGACATAACGGACTGTGAAATGCAGGTCAGTGCAACGATCACACGAATGGCGCTGAAGCCAATTGTACCTAGCCGTTTCCGGGTGGGCTTGGGCTTTTCGATTCGTTCGACTGATTGGTGGTTTAGCAGAAGCGTACTTTGAGAGGAATGTTGTGTCATTAAACTGTTAGGATTGCATTGAGAAACCAGAGCTCTTCTGGTGGATTATTTACAATGCTTATTGCATTTTGAGCATAAAGTGCGTCTCACTGTGATTGTACGCCAACGGTATAGAAGTAAATGAATTAGAAAAAATGAAATGTGGAATGAAGAAATACAAAGAGCCGCATACGTTTTAGATGTCAAGGTTATGCTAACCTGACAATTAATGTGGTATAAATATTAAACTGATTATGGTTTTAAAAAGCAGCTCGAGCTAATGTTATGTACTGTATTGAATGCTTCGAGGAGCCAAGCGATCCGTTGAAATTTTAATAAACAAATAACAAATAGTGTTTAACTTAAGGTGGTAGAGCGTGTAATTATACTTTTTTTCATATTTAACAGTTATTGTATACAAGTCGGTCAGTATAGTAATGCACTGAACAAATAAGGCAATCACTGTGGGAGTAAGAGCAAATGGTATGAATCGATCGCAATAATTCAAATATAGATAATCATTTAATGGTTCTAAAGGTATTACAAAGGAATTATTAGTTTCTTATTCGAAATGTAGAAAAAAAGCTATAAGATAGGGATATACAACCACAAGAAAAAAAGGAGTTCTAACATGTTTTATTCGATTTTTATTGTGTAACGGATTTTTTGTGTTGAAAAATTTCATTGCTTTTTCAAAAGCGCAATCCGTTTCACAGCTCACATTACACATCTCACAGATAGAGGGCGCTGTAAACACCCAAAAACCGATTTTCGCGAGTTCGCCATCGCACCAAATCGGTGCGATTTTCCCTCGCTGGCGATTGTTTTTGTAAGTCGTTGTGATGGTTTTTTAGTGTTCAAGATGGCCGCCAAAATAGCTCGCGCTGGTGTGCGATTATGTTGGTGAGCAAAATTAAAAGAACATAAAAAATAAATACACTCCACGTGTGCGCTCCGCCGTCTCACTTGCTCATACATGTTCTGCTATTACATCAGCTGTTTCGGTGGTGGCTTTTATGTACAGTCTTCATTTGCGGGTGAAGACACACTCTTGATGACGTTGACGGAATTGGGGAAGGCCGGTATTGAACTTTTAACGGTGCTTTTATTAATGTACTTATTTCGTGCCAGTTCTGACGAGGCCATTCGCGTGCCATGCCAATTGATTTATTTCGAAGCTATATCAAACAAGTGTAGGTGTAGGTGGAACTAAAATAAGTAAAAAAATTAAACATGTTTTATGCATGATCATCATACCAATTGATGGTTTCGAAGCTATATCAAACAAGTGTAGGTGTTGGTGGAACTAAAATAAATAATAAAAAATTAAACATGTTTTTTTGCATGATCATCATACTCTTCTCCATGTATAACAGTAATATGTGGTATTTCAATAGACATAATGTTCGGGAAGAATTTCCCATTTCGGTCTTTTATTATTTTTGCTCTTCCAAGACAACAGGCAACACTGCCATGATATAGCAACACCGTTATCCGAGGTGTATAGATAAAAACTACCTTATTTTCCGCTCAAATCTATTCTCAAATCTATTATTTTCCGCAAGTAACTCAGACTTCACACGAGGCGTAAACTCAAAAAGTTTACGCTTGATTTGTATGGGAGAGCGTAAACTTCCTGTCAAAAGATTATAGGGTTGTATGGCTGAAATCCAATTTACGCCCAAGTTTACGCTTCGTGTGACGTCTGTATAATACATTTCGTGTTATTTATTAACAATTTGGCTGCAAAAAATAAAAATAAAATAGAGGATTAACAACTGCTAACTTACCATGAAATTTCTCTTAAATTACCAGTAATTTAGAGGTAAGATAGGGGTAAATTAAGTCTGACTTGTCTGACTGGGCCAGTGGCGGATCTAACGGTAAACGGACAAGGCGGTCGCCTGGGGCTCTGTGGCGGATCTAACGGTAGGCGGACTAGACGGTTGCCTGGGGCTCCGCCGATTTAGCCCCCCCCCCCCCC